>JAOBRB020085476.1:0-14245 GCA_027575285.2 Zoanthus pulchellus
CTACACTACACTACACTACACTACACTACACTACACTACACTACACTACACTACACTACACTACACTACACTACACTGCACTGCACTGCACTGCACTGCACTGCACTGCACTACACTATGCTACACTACACTACACTACAATAAATTTATTGATCTCCCTGAAGAGGACTTTTCAGATTCATTTTACACAACAATTGTACTTAATCTAGTCTAAACTAAGAAAATTCACTATTTACAAATTTAAAAACAAAATAACTTTAAAATCATTTTAAATTTTAATTACAAGTATTATTATTACGTAGTAGAACTAATTACTTAACCATTCAGTTATAAGACTATTCTTAAGGGTGCTTTTAAAGAGTTTTACTGAATTTCTCTTAGCAATGCTTTTAGGTATAGAGTTCCACATATCAAAGTTCTGCTCTATAAAAGAACGACTGTTGAGCTAACTTAGTTCTACACATTGGGATCTGTAGGTTGTCACTGTTCTGTGTGTATCGGTTATGAATCACAGATCATAAGGTAAACATAGATGACAAATACTCGGGAGCTAAACCCTTCATACATTTGAACATAAAAACAGCGTCTCTAAGATACAAAAGTTAAGATATTGGTAAAAGTTAGTTCTTACAGTGTAGGAGTTATATGATCGCACTTTCGTTTACCAGACATTATTCGAGCGGAGAAATTTTGAACTAGCTGCAATTTATTTACATTACCTTGTGCCTGACCATGCAGATGAGAAAAAACTAGACTGTTTATAACTAATAAAAGAGTAGGCTGGTCCAAAAGGTGACGGATCCTGTTGTTCATACATAATTTACTAATTAACTCAGAGACTTAGGTACTAATGTGTTCATTAAATGGAAGATGGCTGTCAAGTATAACACGCAAGTCTAACCGTGTCTGCAGTAAAAAGGTATTTTCCCAGGAGCATTATAGTACATACAGTGGTGCGCTTTAACATTTGTGAAGATCCAAAGACACAAAACTTTGTTTTGGTAGGGTTGATTGAAAGTCGGTTAGTGCAACACCAGGATGCTATATGTGTTGAGTCACTTTGTAAATTTTTCAATGCAATGTCTATGTCCTTGTTGAAAAAGCAGTGTACACAAACAAACGGCAAGTCATCGATGTAGAGGATAAAAAATAGCGGCCCCAGTATACGGCCCTGTGGGACCCCGTGTCTTATTGTTAGCGTGTTGGATAACGAGTTGTTAACACGGGTGCGTTGTTCTCTTTCTGTCAGATAACTAGTAAACCAGCTTAAGGCACCATGAGAAACGATTATATATGAAGTTTCTTCAACAACAGATCAGGTTGTATGCTATCAAACGCCTTTCTTAGGTCTATAAGCAGTGTAGCGGTCAACTTGCGTTCATCAATGGCTTTGTATAACTGCCTGGAAAACAGTACTCCAAGGGTTTCCGTTGAATGAAACTTTTTGTTCCCACTTTGATGGATAGAAAGCTTATTGTTGGAGGTCAGGTACTGAACAAATTGGTCATGTACGATACGTTGTATGACTATTGACAAGACTGGCTGTAAAGAAATGGCTCGATTACTGCTTGCAACTTCATGATCCCCATCTTTTACATGGGGGACCACTTCTGCCAATTTCCAGGCCTTTGGAAAACAGCCTTCTAGCAAAGAACTATTAATCAAATCAGTCACGGCAGGAAGAACATGGGGTAGGCATGTCTTGATGATTTTCATGTTAACTTTGGCGTGACCAGGAGCCTTATTGGATGATATGTTCATAGTTTCTTTCACCTTGTTAGGAGAGATATTTTTAAAAGAAAAAGCGGCATATGTGTTCTCAGCTGCATAGGAAACACAAGTAGTAATTGTAGGCTCGGAAATATTAGGTAAGCAGAAATTTACTTTTAGTTGTTTTCCTTGTTCTGCGGCCCTTTTGCCAACAGATACAAAAAAACTCATTAAAAAAACTCATTTCACTTTTTATGTATTCTTGGTCCGATTGCTTTATCTTACGTTTGCCGGATATCCTGCCGTCAGGGTCTAGAGGTTGTGCTGAGCATCTCTCTGTTTCATTAGCTCTCTTATCTCAGGTGTTATCACTAAAGAGTCTTTACTGTGTTTGGCCTTAAAAGTCCTCAATGGAGCGTTTTCCTCTAACACTTCAAAGAAAAGTTTGTTAAAACAATCAAGTTTGGTCTGGTCGAAAAGCTGTACTGTGTCCCAGGGAACTTTTTCCATATCTTTACAGAAGGATTCCGCATTGAAGTTCTTATAGCTTCGTGTTGTAATCTCTATTGGTTTTGTTTTTGGTAGTTTCAAGCTCAATGTACCATAAATGAGATAATTGTCACTAAGAGTTATTTCGAGTACGTCATTTTTCCCCCACAAGATCTACATTTGATGCCAGCATTACATCAATCAAAGTTTCAGTAGTTTTAGTAACTCGAGTTGGCTTGGAGATGAGTTGAGAGAGGTTTAAACGTTAATGAAATACACAGATCTGTAAGCGCACAAGATTTGAGGCTATTTGAGAGCAGATTACATTTTAGATCACCAACAACAACGATGTTCTTTCGAAGCACCAAGGCTTGGGAGTTTTTTGGAACAAAATCTTCTGTAAAACAGGTGACTGGACAACAAGGAGGCCTGTATACGACACAAACCACTATCGATTTCATTTTCTTGTGTTGAACATTGAACCATAGCTGTTGAAATCCATTTGCCGACGAAGCGGTACGATCATCTAAGTTTTTGACTTTCAAAGAAGAGCGTACATAAGCACAGACCCCTCCACATGATTTTGAGGTGCGGTCTAGTTTTATTAAGCGTTAGCCATCAACACTTGTTTCACTGTTCTTTACGGTGGAATTAAGCCACCGTCTGTGGACAAAGCTTATCATTGGGTTTACTTTATATGATGTGCAGAGTGCTGTGATTTTGGCCTTTGTGGTAGAGAAAAGTGGTTTGTGTACTTTCATCTTTGAAATCACAGTCTAACCCCAGGTAGCCATCTATTTCGGGACTGTTTGCTAGTCGCAAAAGAGGTATACAGTTCGATAAGAAAGACAAATACAGACATGGAACTCTATAGCAAATTCTGTGGCATTAACTTTGTAATTGTGCTAAACGTGGTTTTGCGATCCCAGTCAGGACTAATCTTTGCAATAGTTGATATTATGTACTGTAAGCTTAAAGTACAGTACATGTTAGACAAACCTATAGTCCTTAGTAAACTTTCTCTCTCCCTAGGTACAAAATATTTGGGGCTAGGAGGACACTCTCCCTCTCCACGGTCAAAAAATGTGCAAGTATGAAACAATCCCTCTCAGGGGCAAAAATAGTGCATACTCTTTCTCCTTGGGGTCAAATATCTGACCCATGAAATCACCCTCCCCTCCTCTTGGTTAAATGTATGACGAATACATTTATACTCTCCCATATGTGACTCATTCTTGTCAAGATCAAAATCTTTACGTATAGAATCACACTTCCTCCCAAGAGCCAGATTTCCCCAATATTTGTAAACAAAATATAAGGATCATTCTTATTTTGTATTGTTAAATTTCATTTCATTGTTATTTTGATCCGATTTAATTTCTACGTCAATTCTTAGGCTGGACAACTGAATGAGTATACGGAACGCAAGGAAATGTCATCTGAAGTGCAATGCATGGCACTTGGCACTGTCCCAGTTGGAGAGCAGAGGTCAAAGTTTCTGGCCGTCGGGCTTAGTGACAACACAGTCAGAGTGATTTCCTTGGATCCACAAGTTAGTATTGATTTGTGAATTCTTTTCTTGTAATTCCATCATAAAACATTTCGAAAATTTACCCAACAACCATGACGCCGTGAACATCTCGTTAGTTTGAGAGAAAAAAGAAATAGTGTTTATCAAAAGGTAAAAACGTATTACCAAAAGGTCTAAGTAGCAAGAATTTAGTTATTATTTTTAAAAAATACACAACACTTTTTACGTTTCGGCAAACCTTTGCTTCTTCAGTGCGAAAATTACTATTTAAAATGACAAGTATTTGTAAACAGATAGATAAAATTATGATAAGTGAATAACAATGGTACAAAAGAAACCCGTGAGAATTGTAAAGACAATTTTAAACTAAAATGCTTCACTTGTTGGTTGAGAGAGGATTTCATTAAATTAATAAAAACGGCTTCTTAAATTTTAAGTTGAATTTGAGTTGAGGCTTGTGATAGAATACTGAAACAACTGGGAGAACTTAAAATACGACATTTGTCAGAGCCATCTAGGTGTTTGTAAATATGAGGCCTTATCCCTTATAGTTGCTGGAGAAGACCTCTTAAAGGGAACCTCCACTAAAACAACAAAATAACTTTAAACCACAGAACATAATGTTTACAATTGGAATTGCTCGATTTTTTTTCCAATGAAAACGTTTGTATTCGAGAAAAATAAATTCCAATTTAAACGCTTATTTTGGCTTTCAAATTTCCCTGGCGCCGCCATCTTGAATATTTGTGACGTAACTTGGTTGCCTTTATTGTTCCAGAACAATCGCCCTTTGTATCAGAACAATAGGGCAACCAAGTTGTTTTAGTGGAGGTTCCCTTTAAGTTAACAACCTACATCTTATTCAACTTTGTTCATTTGCTCTCCAAAGCTGTATGAATGAGACTGTAAACATTGATAAATGAAGAGATTCAAATGGATATCTAACTGTAGTAACATAAATATGCCTTTGTGTTTGCAGGATTGTTTGCAGCCGTTGAGTATGCAGGCACTCCCAGCATTACCTGAAGCGCTATGTATTGTGGAGATGGGAGGCAAGGAAGGAGGAGAGCATGGGGAGAGTGGCAGCTTAGGTGGACTGTTTCTTAACATTGGGTTATCGGTAAGTAATAATAATAATAATAATAATAATAATAATAATTATAATAATAATAATAGAGCAATACTGACAAACAATTTCATGAATTCGAGCGAGAATATCTTTTGCCTTCCTTCGATCAGCTCTAGATCTTGTATGTCTAAGAAGAACGAGAGTCGAGGAAGGATACCATTGGACTTTAATAACTATGACATAGAGATTGCAAATTCTTAAACTAAGCAAGGAGTACCCGTTTTTTAGAAAAAATGTACTATTTCTACTATGTCCTGCAGAAGTGACTTCGTGCACCGATCAGTAAAATTTAACATGACTTTTGATTTGCTGAAGAATTAGGGTTATGCAAAGCTTACGTTCGTTTTGTTTGGTTGAAAAGATCTGATAGTCACGTCAGTCAATACACGAAAACTGCACCACGTTCCATAAACAGTATGAATGGATATCCTATACACAATTTGTCTCTATTCCTAGTCAGATTATGAAAAAAAAAATAATGGTATTATAACATGTATCGATGTATCGATGACCATTAACTTCATTTTGGAGTCATTTTCATTATCATTGAAGTGAATGGAAGTTTAGTTAACGAATAAAAAATCCTAAGCCATGTGTTAAATTGTGATAAAACACCACGGGCATTTGAGAACATGAGGGAAATGTAGTTAGTCTAATACACTGCTTTGCCTTCTATATTTGCGTTATGATATAGGTTTTACACTTCGTGAGTTGCGAAAATCTCTCATAAACATAGATCTTTTCTTTCTTCTTTCCACTTACCCTTGTTTATGTCCAATGTCAGTCTCTGTTCCCGATGACGTTTCGGCAATCCTGCCCTCTTCAGATCTTCGACCAATTAGAGTGCTTACAGGGTCCTATCTATATTATAAATGGGTATAATCAGTGTATTTTTGTTTATGAAAATATGTTAGTGGGTCTGGATAAATGAATACTGCAGGGTTGTGGCCTGGAGCGAATAACACTGTGATCCATCAATTGTATTGACAGAATGTATATACAGGAAAAAGCGTTTTGATGTTTGGTATATTTGTTCTCCAAAATTAAACAATTTAAAGAATTAAGAGACCTGAAACATTTGATAGCCGCAAGAAGCTATGTATATGGTAGGCGTTTCTTTTATTACCCGTGGCTTTTCGGTGGTAGCAATATACGTTAGCCTGTTAAATTCTGTTTAACGGGAAAATCGCCATTGCAGCACCAGATTTTTCCATTTTTCGATCAAAGTTTTTTGTTCGTATTTCGCTATAAAGGAAACATTTTATTTGCACAGTTTTGCGACATCATTTTACCGTATAGTGACTAAAACAATCAGTCTCAAGTTGTCACGTGTCCTAAAAAAGTTAGTTTTGGAGTTTGTACTAACCCGTGTACCTTACATGAACGTACATTTATTTCCAGAATGGTGTACTTCTGAGAACCGTCTTAGATACTGTTACAGGAGATTTGTCCGACACCAGAACAAGGTAAAAAAAAAACTATTTGACGCTTTCAGTCCCAGTTCTTTTGTTAATATCTCCCAACTTGAGTGTTAAAATCTCCCAACATGAGTGTTTGTACTTGTCAATGAAAATGTTTCTGGGAGAATTTTTAATTTAATCATTACTTTGTATGATCAGTTCTCATTATCTCATTACCAAATTGTTTTATATTATATAAATTATGTACGGAAAAGTTGGGTGCTGATAACTACTGGGACTGAAAGGGTCATGTTTACATTGTAATTGTATTTAGTATTAGATAACAAACCCAGATTACTTATGTAAATATACTTCTATATTTGAAAATGACTTAAAGACCCTATATCCCTTTTTTAATCTCAGGATGAAAACTATTGTCATCTACGAACTCCAAATTAAAATAACCGCAGAAAAATTTCGAACCTAACTATGCGTTTTTATCAAAAGAAGTAAAATTTTGACCGAGCGCGAGCAGTGAACTGGTATACTTGTGACGTAGCGACAGTAAGACGTCCTTCGCTGTCGTTAGCGTTTCACAAAGAAAAACGTGACAAACAAAATTCATAAAACTGAATTTCTATGTTTGTCGAGCTGCGCTTTATGTAGTAAACGTAGAAACGTTTTGTGTTGACAGTGCTATAGAATTCAACCAGAAACTTCACAAGAACTTTCTCCTACGACATTAAGCCAAGATTTCATAGTTAATGCTCGGTCAAAAACGACAGCTGTCCTAGTTCATCATTATCATCAATCCAATTTTGATCCGGTTTTATCCCCCGTAAACGAGGGTGGTTGGATTTACCCCACTCTACCAGCAATCTCTCCCACTCCCACTCTCCATCTCGCTTGATTCACTGCATCCTCCCTCTTCAAACCGACACTCCTACTCTCCTTCTCCACCTGCGATCTCCATGTTTTCCTCGGTCGTCCTCTCTTCCTTTTTTCTTTCACTTCAAACTCCAATGCCTTCTTCAAAACATGCCCATCATTCCTCCTTAACACATGCCCGTACCATCTCACTCCATTCGCCTTTGCTGTCTTAACCACTGTTTCCCGGTTCTTCTCAAAATCGTCATCTCATTCTCCCTCAAACACCATATCTCACTCCTATATAACATCAACGCTTTCATACAACTCCGATAAATCATTCCTTTCGTCTGCAGCAAGAACCTTTTTGAGTTCAGCAGCTCCCCACATTCCTTGAACTTCACCCAACCAATTCTTGCTCTTGCCGTTACAGCTGCCTCACAATCACCACTTGCGTTCACTCTATCTCCCTAATAGCAGAAACTTCTCACTGATTCCACCTCTTCACACAACTCCTCCACAGGTTCCACAAATCCATTAACCTGATTATTGCATCTTCCACACAAAAAATCTTTCACCAACCTCGCAGTCATTATCTTTACTTACGCACACCTATCATTTATCCATTTCCCACATTTTTGATTTCAAAACTCAAAAAAGTATGGGTTCTACTTTTCAATTAGATGATCAAAAATTAGCGATATGGGGCCTTTGATTATACCTAACTAACAATTAGACAACCAAAAACACCCTGGTTGCCGGTAGTCACGTACCAAACTAACATAGATATTCCCCAGCAAGGTTGAGTAATAAGCCGATTTTGTGACTGTAAAAGAAAAAATACTCTCCAGGGAAGGGTGTAATTAAAATGTCGCGTTGTTACAATAGTCCTCAGTTTAATTCATGCTTGGAAAACGCATTAATAACTAACGGACTTACTGAGCTAACTTTAAAGACGAAACAAGTGGTTTGTTTAGAAAGTTTATTTTGTAAAAGTTGTGAAAATTGTCAGTTTGCAAGTGGTACGCTTGAGACCTTTTTCATGATTGAAAGTATCTTGATAAGTTGACAGCTCTCTTTAATTTACATTATGAAAATTTTACAAAGTCGGTATTTATTTTGTTTGGTTCTTTCTTCAATGGAACTTTATCATTATGGTACGAGTTTTAAGCGATTAAAAGGAAATTCTTATATAAATTTGGGCTGTACAAAAACAAAATACTAAGAAAAAATAAAGAAATAGAGCAAAAATAAACTTTTAAAATGTGTGAGCTGCAGCTTTTCAATTGATGGTAAAGTTTGAAAATATGAAGTTCATACACCAATTGCAAAATTATTTATAGACTATATTGATCTAGCCATTTAAAGGCCAATAAAAAATTACAGATATTAGCAGGAACAATAATGTTAGGGGCAATTCAAACTTGATATCGCGAGAAAGCGGCGAACAGAAGTGTGAAGGCCAAATTATGCAACATTTGACAGCGCTCCGACAAAAAAGCACACAAATAGCTTACCGTAAACTTGCTTATCGCTATAAAACAAAGTACAACAATCTTTCCAGCCTTTGAACAATCCTTGCAGTAATTGCAAGGAAAAATAATCCCATTTTGAAGTCGTAATATAGGTCTAGAAACACGACCCGTATTGAATTGACACGGATATGACGCCAGTTGACTCGAACAATCGTCATGTCCATTAATTTCTCTATATTTTGACCGTCTGAGCAAGAAGTTCATTGGACGACATCTTTTAGAAAACTTGAAAAAATTGTTTGAACCTCTTCTCGGTCTGAACAAAGCTTCGTTGGAAAGCGTAGTGATTAGCAGCTTTTTCATCAAGCTATACGCAATGATTTCTGGGTAATTTTCCCAAACGCAACCTTTTAGAAATAGTGATAGATATATTGACCAAAAGGTAAACCTAAACTCGGTCTACCACAGGTAGCCCGAGTAATGAATAAATAAATATGAGTAATTCATTCAAAATATTTTGTGTGCTTATTAGGAGATTTAAATTGATTTGTTGGTTTGATTTGATTCTTTTTTTTTTAATATCTTATTTACACGATGAAACATAATGCTGCAAGTAGTCGACGACTCTCTTGAACCGCATAGCTGACTCAGAAACAGTTTTCCAATCGCTGCTGGCAAGGCTTGCACAAGAGATGTGCATGGTCTGAGGATCGCAAAAAAAGTTTTTACAAAAAGCATTTTAGCAGTTGATAAACGCGTACCATCGCGAGATTTTAAAATATTCTTGCGGCGATAAGGATCAACTATTTTACTGAAAATTCGACAGCAACTTGAATGAACACTAAAACATTTTCTCGGAGAATTAGAAATTTTTCCTGTCAGAACATTTGTTTATGTTTGAGTTTGGCGCGAAACAGTAACCTCTTTCAACCATAATTAAAGTGGAATAAATAAATAATTTTAAAATTGAAGTGAAAACAGCTGAAAAAAGAACAAGTATTTATACGCTTTGCATCACATAGCAAGTTATTCATTTTTCCAGGTATTTGGGGTCCAAAGCTGTTAAGCTTTTCAAAGTACGAATGCATGGCTCGGATGCGGTAAGTTTAACTATTTAGTTTGGTATTTTACAAATAAAGCGAGTTTGTTTAAGGCATGTTTACACTACAGACGCAAATGGAAGCGCTGACGCAGACGCAAGCGCAAGGACATTCACACCAGTGACGCAAGTGATGCAAGCTACGCAGTCGTCTGTGTCTGCGTTTGCGTCATCCTGATTTACACTTGGAAATTTGTGAAGCAAGAACAAACGCAAGATGTGCGCAAGAAAAAGGAAATTGTTCTTTTTCTTGTGTCTGCGTCATGTTACATTCACACTTGTTTTTATTGCATCTGCATTTGCATCTCTAGTGTGAACACACCTTTACAAAGTGGGAAAAAACAAAAGTAAACGACGTCATGCAGTGGCAGCTCATCAACCCAATTCATTAAAACAAAAACATTTCTTGTTGAATTTTTTGCATCCTTAGCTGCGAGTTTCGTACAAGAAAGACCGGGATTTGATATTTTTACATTCAGACTGAGTAAGCGAGCTTAATAAGCTTTCTGTAATATGATTTGTTTATTTATCCCGTGATTTCATCTTTGGAGAGCTTCGGAAATGTTTAAAAACTTCGTTTTCTGTTTTATTGATTTTTATATATTTTTAGATTTTCGTGGCTGGTATGACTCTGCGTTTCGTCCCAGCCAAGAAACTCATCAGATACTTTTCGAATTCGCAAATGGGACTTTGGGCGCGATGCTCAACGAACTCGCTGGAATTCGAAAAGTATCTGACGAGTCTCTTGGCCGAGACGCAACGCAGCGACATACCAGCCACGAAAATCTAAAATATTTAATTTTCACAAGTATTTGACAAATTTTTATTGATTTTTGTTGGAAATTTTTGGAAGAGTTCGGAAATATTGGGAAGAGTTCGTTAATCTTCTGGAAATTTTGAAATTCGTTAAAATTGTTTTTGAAGTAGTTTTGCGAATTTTGAAAGTCAACATCTGATTACGCCCATGTAAGGCCCGCGGGCCTATCATGCTTTTTTACAGACCGCGCGTTAACCAATAAGAATGTGTAAATTTACCGGGTTATATAATAATATCTAGCTTAGAAGTAAGCCTACTTACTTTCATTCACAATTCAATTTGTGTTTTTGTTTTCAGGTTCTGGCAATGTCAAGTCGTTCGTGGTTGAGCTATACCTACCAATCACGATTTCACCTGACTCCATTATCATATGAAACCTTAGAGTATGCCTCTGGTTTCTCATCAGAACAATGTCCTGAAGGAATTGTTGCAATATCAGGAAACACGTTGAGGTATGATGTAAGATTTGCTCGAGTCTTTAACATTTATCAAGCAATCTTAGAAATACGAAGTGCTGCAGTTTTTTGCCTTTTTTGTCATATAAAGTTTTTTTTCTGTCATTTTTTTAAATTTACTGTAGCCTCGGCTTTTTATGTTTCTTAATTTTTCGTAGTCTTTTATTTAATTCTTTTGTTTTTGATGTTGTCACTGTTGCGGTTGGTGCCGTTGTTGCGGTTGGTGCCATAGTTGCGGTTGGTGCTGTTGTTGTGGTTGGTTCCATAGTTGCAGTTGGTGCCATAGTTGCAGTTGGTGCCATAGTTGCAGTTGGTGCCGTAGTTGCGGTTGGTGCCGTAGTTGCGGTTGGTGCCGTAGTTGCGGTTGGTGCCATAGTTGCGGTTGGTGCCGTAGTTGTGGTTGTTGCCGTTGTTGCGGTTGGTACCATAGTTGCAGTTGGTGCCGTTGTTGCGGTTGGTGCCGTAGTTGCGGTTGGTGCCGTAGTTGCGGTTGGTACCGTTGTTGTGGTTGGTGCCATAGTTGCAGTTGGTGCCGTTGTTCCTGTTGCCGTTGTTGCTGTTGCCGTTGTTGCTGTCTGTTGTTTCCGTTGTTGTGCTTTTTGCCGTTTCTGTTTCTGTTGTTGTTGTTGTTGCTTTGTTGTTTATTATTCTAACAAATGTAGATTATTACAGACTCTTAACTCTAAACCCTCTTAGGATTTTGGCTCTGGAGAAGTTAGGTGCTGTGTTCAACCAGATTGCTACTCCCCTGAGATATACTCCACGCAAATTTGTCATCCATCCTCAGAGTAACAACATCATCATGATCGAGACCGACCACAATAGTTTCACGCAAAGCACCCGTGAGCGGTTAAAGCAAGAATTAGCCGAGGTAAAAATGTCCTAATTTGCAATTACTGATGAACCTCATCGGCTTAGTTAGACCCCCGTACAAGAATCTACATTTCATAATTGTCTGCATGTCGAAATACTCTCGACTATTTTAGTTTGTTGCATGTCTTTTTGTATCTTTCATTCCCATACAATTTAATTTGTATTTGTAATTGGTAATTCTCAAAAATCATGATATTTGGGAATGTTCTTATTTGCCAAATGAAGGATCTGGAGTTGCACAATTGTCAAGTGTTTGTATAGTCCGTTTTAGTCGATGTTCTGAGCTCCAATTTTTTAGAAGTCGATAATTCTATCAGAGTACTTTACATTATGTTTTATAATATGGAATTAGTATATGTAATCGACCCTTAACAAATTTAATATAGAATTAACTTGCACGAGTGTGTTTTAAAAGAATCAAAATCAGGCTCGACCAATTTGGGCCTTTTTAAAACACACAAGTGCAAATTAATTCCATATTGAACGAGTTAAAGGTTCGATTACTTGTTAATCATATACATGAAAAAAATTATAAAAAGGTGAAGGGGAAAAATCAAAACGTGACAGTGACAACGTGAAAGTTCATGCCTGCGCTTTTATTTTTAATTCGCTTACAAAAGTCATGTGACTGCTTCAACTTCCAAAAACTTCTCTGTTAACTGCGGTCGACAATGAAAATCCCTCGAATTTCGTAAATTTTAGAATTTGTGATTTGTAATAATCATTTGTTGGAAATGTTTCTATAGCCACAAAAAGACAAACAAGTTCCAAGTGTTGTCGAAAGATTTAATTAAAATAATTATTTCTTTCGGAGTTCGCTGGTAGAGACGTGTTGGAAGACACGAATTTGGACTGAGCTTGGCAGTTATGAAACATTTTTACGTCAATCTTCATTATTTATAACAAAGTATTTGACGCAGTCATCCAAACAGCCTTACTCTTGAAAGTATTTTCATTCTTTGCGCTTTTTTTAAATTTTACTTTGTTTTATTTGAATCTGCAAATCTACTGAAAACGCCATTTTATTTGCTTTTGTCATAGACATTTTTGCATTTTGATTGGCTTATTAGCTTTTATAGTTTATTATCCAATCAGATTTAAATGTTTGAGATTGTAATTGCACCAAAAATTTTTGCACTGAAAGTTTGTACAATTTTTCCACAGAATTCCTAATTAATTGCACTGCTCGTGACCAGTTTGAGTCAAGTAATTTTTTCATGTATATAATTATCAAAATAACTACAGTGCATGAATTTGAAAAATCCTGGATTGTTGTTGTTTTTATTGCAGATGCGCTACACTCATAAAGATATGCAAGTTATTTATTTGTTATTAGAAATGAGCATTTCTTCTGGAAACAAAATTACGTCACCAAAACGAAAAACTTGATACCTTGAATGAATAATGAGCTAGCCATTCGTAATCTCAAGCCTGCAAATTTAGGCGGCTCTATCTCAATGGCATTTTATCTAAAGTCTTTGAAACTTCCTGTATTTAATATTTATAAATTGGTCTCTTTAGAAATGCAATATCATAATTTTGCTTTTTTGGCATTTTGAGTAAGGACCTACTCCTCTAAATCTCTAATTTTACTGGTTCTCGTTAACACAGAGTTACATTGTATGGTTGGGTTAAGTTTTATTGTGTATTGTAATTCTTTTGTGTTTTTATCCAATAAAAAAAGACTTTTTAAACTACTACGTACCGACCCGGAATTTTAAAGGAAGAATAACTACGAATTAACTAAATATTTCTCGAGCACTATAAATTGATAGGAAGAGAAGTGTTAAGCATTTCCTCTATGACCTTTCTGATTTTCATTGACTCTTCTCTCTAAAATTTGATTGGTTCATGGCGGCGGTATTTTTAATTCAAGGTAAAACTATTTGTATTCTATGCGTACGATATTTTCTTATTATGGGAGTGAAGGAAAGGAACACAAAATTCGACAAATAATGTTTTCTCAAATGCTGCCGGCTTACAGGAAAAATATAAGAAGTTGATGACAAAGTCCAGATCTTGATTAGATAAAATACGGATTAGCGCAAACTTGAAATAATTATAACAAAACCTCCAGTTTTTTTATTTCATTCATCGAAGAGTTTAGTTTTTTCCTTTTTCGTTTTAAACAAATAATCACAGACTAGTAGTGCATTTATTTCCAATTTTATCCACTCAAATTTAGCCCAAATGACGGCGAAACCTTTTTTTTGGCCTCGTCATTATGTATTATCTTCGTCATTAATCATTGTTACTTTTCAGAAGCTTTAATATCTTCATCATATCATCCTCATCATCAAAGGTTTGACTACATCAACACTTAACTAATTAACAATTAGACCTCGAGGACGAATGGACTACGAGTAATAGTCCATGAGGCCGTAGGCCGAATGGACTATT
>JAOBRB020085587.1:0-14244 GCA_027575285.2 Zoanthus pulchellus
CTTAAATCATATGGTAGCAGATCTTTTAGCTATGTGGCTCCTCATCTATGGAACAGTCTTCCTGATATCATAAAACATTCACCATCCCTGGCAATTTTTAAATCTAGACTTAAAACACATTTATTCAATGAAGCTTTTAATTTATGATTACTTTTTTCATTTATTCAATCTAATTTTATTAGATTTTATTAGATATATATTGTAAAGCGCCCAGAACTCAAGAATTGGGCGCTATAGAAATCATTATTATTATTATTATTTATATTATTATTACTTTGAAAATTTGTGTCTAATCAGATCACAGGCAACCCAGGCTCAGTGTGTGCGGTAAACTTAGCACTTTCTAAAGAGACTTTGTACCTTTCGAAACCCTGGTTTTTTCATAAACAGAAAGGAGAATACTTTCTTTAGTCATCGAAGTTATTATGGTCCATCGTCATTTAAAAACAGCTAAAGTTTGAAACTTTTTCCTTTCCATGGATGTAAAATGGGAGGCTCGGATCCATCATCTCGAGTACTTCATTAAAATTCAAACATGAAGATATGACCATTTATGCAACTAGGCTGACTAGGGAGAACTGATTGATCTACTAGGCTGACTAGGGAGAACTAATTGATCTACTTGGCTGACTAGGGAGAACTGATTGATCTACTAGGCTGACTAGGGAGAACTGATTGATCTAAAATAAAACGCACTTATAAACGCTACCCTTTAGCAAAGTCATTACAAAGTGCGAAGAAGGCTATTACATAGTGCGACAGCTTTTTTGTACAAAGTGTGACAAGACTTATTACATAGTGCGATATATTACAACGTGCGACAGGTATTACAAAGTGCGACAGTACACTGGGATCTCAAAGCCATTTTTCATAAGCGCTTATCAAACGTTTAAAAAAACTGCATTTCTCATCTTTTTGAAATGTACAACACAACAAACGTCGGCAGTTTAAAAGCAAAGTGACTTACTCTTAGATATTTAATTGGCACCCTATTTCAATATCTGTTTCAACTCAGAAACTAAATCTTACAAATTAAGAGAACCTGCAATCGGCTACCTTGGGCTGTATAAGACAGACGGTAAATTTAATAAGTAACTCTAACGCAAACCCTTCGAAACTGAAATGACGTTTCAGCATAACTTTGCAAAGAAAAATAAAAGTCCACGAAAAGACTATTGCTGTTTTTGTGATAACGCAGATGAAGGCTCCTGAAAGTAAAAAGTTAAAAAATTAAGTATAGAACAGAGGATAGGGATTCTGGCGCACTTTTTGTAAGAATGTATGTTAACTCACGCAAAAAATATTCTCCCTTACAAACAATAAGCACTTTTTGCAACATATCAAATAGAGCAGGTGGTTTACTGTTACAGAAATATTGTGTTGCTATACAGCAAAAAGGTCGCCCAGGTACACAAAATATATTTCCAGTTAGAGAAATATAATGTATGTAACATCAACAAAAATGAAGTCTCTTATAGGAGCCTTATTTTTTCCAGGTCTAGAATGTTGCGAACTATATTCTGGCGAATATACACACAAACTTGGCAAGCCAACTATGTAGGGAAAATGTGCTATCGGACTACACGGCTATGCACACAACCTTGGCTCACTCATCTCGATAGTGTAGCATATAGTCATATATAGCTTTCAACTATCTGAAATATTTGTATGCACCAACCAAGCTATATTTTTGCGTCCACATACAAAAATATCACCTTGAGTATACATGCAGGGCTAGCAGAATATGCAAACAAAAATGGAATCAAAGGAGATTTTTCTATTTGGACAAAAATATCGCCTAGAGTATACAGGGCTAGAAGAATATTCAAACGAAAATGGTATCTATGAAGATTTTTCTATATGGACAATATTGCATAGAATATATAGAGCTAGAAGAATATGCATACGAAAATGGTATCTATTGTAGAAACAACATTGGAAGAAATAGGAATTCGTTCTAGAATGTATGTAGTAACCCATATATTGCTAGAGAATTCAGATTTGGACACCTAGCGAACTATGCCAATTGTTCCAACAGTCACCTTCGAAAAACATTCTTGTATCCAGATGTACAAGCTATAGCATGCACAAGGATAGATATCTCTCTATATGCATATACCAATAGAACACCAGAAACAGCAGATAAACTTGTAGACAATGTTCTCTAGATCTTGTTTGCGCGTATATGTTGCTAATGCATGATTGTGTACATGTGACGTTTTATCCTTTTCTTGGGTTATATCAAATGTGTATTTTTTATGAGTCTAAAAGGGTTTAGCTTAAAAAATCAGCTCACTCAAATTTAATTTTACTGATGCTGTCTCGTAGCCCTTCCACTTTTGAAATCATTGCGCCGTACCAGAAATATTAATCTGATTTTTGTGCAGTGTTTGTGTCCGTCCCCATCTTGCCTGACACCTCACCTGAACCTGCTTGCTAGTCAATGAAATCGCAACTGTTTTCACAGACCTAACTTTTAAGACGTTTCACCACATTCGTTCCCAAATTAAGCACTGTGATCCTACATATTTTACTGCCTTTTCTGTACATAAGAAAACTGCAATCGTTCTAATATTTCTTCATATGATCGCCGGACAAATATATAAGCGTCCAAATTAAGCACATAGAAATTCAAATACAATACCCTAGACAACTTTTGAATTTTTCAAACGGTTTCGATTTTCTTATGTGGAAACTGTCGCGTTCGTTGATTGGCTGAAAGTTTGTTTCCTAAGCTAATTAAGACACTTATACTTGTCCCGATCATATAAAGAAATTCAAAATTAGTTTGTTAAAAATGAGTGTCTAAACCTAGACTCGGCCTACCACGGAAATATATGATGTGTTTTAACATATGTAACCTTGTTGTATTCATGCTAATGCTATAATTATCTCTTTGATCCAGTGAAGTAGGAAAAAATCTGCGATGTTCTCGTTCGATCAACATACCATTCAATCAATGTTTCGATAAACAGTGAGTGCAAACCAAATTACTTAAAAAAGCAGCTAAATTTTGGCAATTTTTCGGCAACCTTTTAAAAATATAGCAACTTATCGACATCGTTTTGAAATAACAATTGAAACCTTTTAGAAACTAGGTAGTTTTATTACCAACTTTTTATAGAGTTATCGGCAGCTTGAAAGTTGTACTCAGTTGTAAAAGCGTGAACATCTGAAAAATATCTGGAATGTTTGAGCTGTAACAAATCATAAGCAAGATTTAAAAATAGCCAATCATAAGCATGATTCCAACGTTTTGTAAACAACTAATCATAAGCAAGATTCCTACGTTTTGTAAATAGCCAATCATAAGCAAGATTCCTACGTTTTGTAAATAGCCAATCATAAGCAATATTCCTACGTTTTGTAAATAGCCAATCATAAGCAAGATTCCCACGTTTTGTAAATAGCCAATCATAAGCAAGATTCCAACGTTTTGTAAATAGCCAATCATAAGCAATATTCCTACGTTTTGTAAATAGCCAATCATGAGCAAGATTGCTACGTTTTGTATATAGCCACTGACCATAAGCAAGATTCTTACGTTTAGTAAATAGCCACTGATCATAAGCACGATTCCTACATTTTGTAAATAGCCACTGATCGTAAGCAAGATTCCTTTAGTTTGTAAATACCTACTAATCATTAGCAAGATTACTATGTTTTGTAAATATCCAATCATGCATAAGAAACATTCCTGCGCGACAGCCAACGATCGAGTGGTCATGGAACAAGTTATTATGTGGTAAAGCCCCGTCTACACGAGCAATTTTTTATGCGACAAGTTTTATATATTTGCCAATTTAAGCCCGGTCTACACGATCATTTTTGTTTAAAAACAAAAGATTTAAGATTGGAATCTTTGGATGGTATCTACAACATTGCCAATATCATATGTCTCGTCTCACGGACAATTTTTCGTATGTGACAATTTTTATTTTCCACATATAAAGACTAACAAGTCAGTTTTTGAGCAAATACAATTGTCATATAAAAATTGGTCAATTCTGTTCATTTACACGAGCAAATAAAAATTGTCACATAATAATTGCTTGGGTAGACTGGGCTTTAAAAGCTGTCTTATAGTATAGGAAACTGCAAGACCGTATGTCTGCTGATTCTCTGAACAGTACTGAAGACAGCATTGATATCAAACAAAAATTATGGAAATAAAAGCTGCCATGTAAGGATATTTCACTGTACACATGTTAACGTTATAAATCTCTTAGGAATTTGTTTAACTTAATGTTTGATGTCGCAGGATACGAAAACTTCAAACCTGCTCGTTGTGGATAAAGGAAACGTATACTGCCTCCTGCGCCGATACCACCAATTCTAGTTCTGGGTACTGAAATATCATATTCTAACAATAAATGATGCTGATATTGATAATAAACATCCCTATAAATAACTAAATAAGTCACACATCTTTCGTGAAGATCGACTAAGACGGCTGAAATATGTAAGATGTCCGGGAAAATTGAGGAAGTTTGAATATTAGGTATCTAGCTATACGTATCAAAAAACTTCCAACAGTTTTATTTTAAATATCCTTTCATTTACAATACTTTAGTTAAGCATGTGTTGTTTCATCCTACTGCAGTTCCTGGTACAGGTGGCAGCCAGTTGCAAGCCAAACTGAACAAACCTTCCGTAAAATACTGGTACTGTTCTAAGACCACCTCGTATTTCTTCACGCTCTGGTTGAAAAAGTCTTCCCTACTTCCATGGGCTATAAATTGCTGGGCAGACAACATGAGGTGTGTAATTTCAATTTTTTTGCATATTCTTGCCTTATTCCTTGCTCCTCTATGAAAGTGGAAGAAGTATACATGTAAATGAAGTTTTAAACATCGAAACACCTAAAGAACATCTTATTCTGTGACTTTAATAGACGGATTCTGGATTATTTTTGTTTGTTAAAGATTTTTACTACATTAATTTTGGACTGTTTTCGAGTAAGAAGTCAACAATAAGAACAACAACAATAGTTTATTCCACTTTCAGCTTAATCATTATTTTTACAAATAAAAAAAAATCAATATGAGACAAGGTGCTGGCTACCCGAAATAATTCATACGGAGCTATACAAGCCGAACAGTCTAAAGCTAAAAATTTCAAATCGGATTAGTTGCCATAGAGTTCTTGTTTGTTTTTCCTCCCTAGGCTCGTTTATAATGAGGACACCAAAACATCAACAAACGCCCCAGGAGTCACGACGCGTACACCGGGGTTTGGTGGCACAGATACAGTTGAATATTTAGACACAAATAAGTTAATCAAATACATGGCACCCCTTGTCCAGAGTATGGTATCATGGGGTTATGAAAGAAAAGTATCCGTAAGGGCTGCGCCATACGACTTCCGCCACGCACCAGGTAAAACAATGTTGCTTGTCCCTTTTAAATATTGAAACGTTGAGTTAAAAATGTTTATTTTTTTGTCTTAATCAATAAAATACAGGACTTCTCAATTACAGGCACGTCTTTTTGAGCCGGTCAGAGCCTTAAAAAATGGAAGAGTGTGTCGAGGAAAGCATCCAATCGCAACGTAAAGTGTCTGCAAAACTGTTTATGAAAACCATAATATCACTGAAACCCTTATCGGATCAGTCGAGGGCTGGATGCAGTGAAAGGGGACATGAAGTTAGACGTAGTTAAATGCGTTTTCATTACATCTTCTGTTCCTTTTGGTAACCCGAACCTGAACCTTATTGGATCAGTCAAGGCCCGAATGCAGTAAAAGGGGACGTGAAATTAGACGGAGCTGAATGAATGCTTTCTACAATCAAAACCCAGTCAGATTGACTCTCAACACCGGTGCTGAAACTAGCATGATTAAAGCCTCACATACCCGGTCACTTGGTCTCACTATAGAAAAGACATCGTAACAAGCTCTATTGGCCGATGATATAACCCTATTACCTGCCATTGGCAAAGTACACATCTGCTCCTCACGCTCCAATAAGAAACTGACCTTGACGCTCTCGTGGTAGAAGAGTTAGGCGTTGATAATAAAGACTTTATTTAGGTGTTAAGTCTTTCTAGCCAGCCAAAAGCCTACTAATTGGGGACACCATCTTTACCACTCTAAGGTGGACGGAGACCTTTCACATTACGTCACACAAACACACACAGATATAATCCCCGAGGGCCTATCGTTTAACGTCCTTATCCGAGAAGACGTGAAAGTCTAACCAATTGCAGATGTTATAGCAAAGGCAGCAACTTTTCCTCAATTATTTTAAGACCCTGATTGTTGGTCCGGCTGGGAATCGAACCCGAGCCTCCCGCACGATAGACCAGCACCTTACCAACTACGCTTACCAGACGGCGGTTTTAGCTGGAACATCCTTCCTAGTGAATAACTTCTCTGTTCGTCCTGCAACTCAACAATTGGTCGGGCTCCGAAACAATCCAGTACTTCACCGATGAAAAGAAGAGCGCGCAGACCCACATCATTCGTGAAGCAACACCGCACGACAACTGTGTGCACCAACAACTGTGATCTGGCCTGGTAATTACCTAGAAATTGATGTTCCCCTTTAGCTCGGAGCTGACTATACCACTGCTGTTGAGCCTCGATACAATATTGCCTTGCCTAGATGGCCCTTAACTAGCAACAAATTGTGGCTCCAACCTTAGGTTGTAGAATCAGTTCTTAACCAATACCTCTGATGAACCATATACAGTCCGTTGCCGCGATCACATCTGCTGGACACGCTCTACCACTTCAGTCACATCTTCAACTGTTCCCAAACCAGCCCCTCTAAAATAATTGTCTTTCCAAAGTCTACAACCATCTCGGAATGGGTTTGGTCCCAAGAAACATTGTCAGCGAGCCTTCATCGCGTAGCTGTAGTGTCCTCTTGTCCTCCTTCCACAACCGTTAAAGGCGAGTCTTGCCCTTCTTTAATTGTACGACAGCCTTCTCCATAAGTTCTAAATTGCTCAACGAGCCCTAGCATCAACTAAAGCTATTACCTTGCTGCGCCCATCAGAAAAATTAGGGATTGTTACAGAAGGATTTGCCAAAAGACATGGTCTCGGCGATACACTTAATGTTTCCCGTAACAAGCATCTCCACCCTGCAGATTTCTTTATTGCCACACTCCGTAAGTACCAAGTTACTTTGAATTGAGTATCGCTGCAGCTGTAAAACATTTTGATCCCCTATATAATTTAGTTTGGAAAACGTACTTGTGTATTAACAGACAGCAAGCCATGTGTTCAAGCCACCGACAAGCTCTCACATGAAGAGTTTTCTGCGAGCCCCCGAGTAACATCTTTTTTAACAACAGTGAGTAGATACCAAGTAACTTTACAGCACCTGGTTGGAGCTGCCAATCTTAAATCCGACTTCCCTAGTCGAAATTCTCCCCATTGCCATGAACCTATATGTCAAGTATGTTCTTTCAGGTATGTTCTTTCATTCATGATGCAGAAGTATCGGTTGTTACAAACTTATTTGTTCAGGATATAATGTACAACACCAAGTCGCTGCCATAAACAAGATCAGCCTGGCGAGATATCCAAAACTAATGCCCCTATCTGCGCAGGGTACACGCACACCTAAAGCAAGAAAAAAGATCTTTTAAAAAAACTCAATCTCAAACATTAAAGATATCAAACGCTACCTCAGCTCTGCCTCTATCTCCGAAGATGGCCTTCTTGCCATAAGGCGTAACCAACAATTCGCGGCAACATGTGAGGCAATTATTGTACCACGATTTGTCCTTGATGGACTCCTCAGAGCTCTTCATGTTCGCATAAATCACCCTTCTCGCCACCAGTTACAGTCTTACAACGGCATTTCTATGCATTGGACATGAATTGTGCCCTAACAAAGATTTCATCTACATATCGTACACGTGCCTCCCTACAGAAGTTTCCAAGTGCTCTTGTTAATCAGACGTCCGAGGACCCACCTGATGTTGTTGGCGTCTGTTTTGCTGCTGTGATCAAGTGCCAACTTCAACTGATTCTGTTACTTAGAGTATTGACTCTCTTACACCAGCACAAGCCTCATACAAGACACTCTGAGAGGTGCAATCACTCGTCTTATCGAGGAGCTACATCCCATCGACGGTCCACAAGCTGCTATTCGCGTAGACCCCGCGCCAGGCTTTGTATCACTTTGTAAAAACGATGGCATAAAGCATTTCAATGTATGGCACGATGTTAGGCGCGTAATGAATGTGAATAAAAACCCAGTGGCAGAGAAAGCTGTACAAGAACTAGCAGATTTTTTACGTCAGGAACATGGTGGAGGACAAGTTACGCTATTGGCCTTGTCATAGCAACAGCTCGTCTTAATTCACGTTTGCATAGTAAAGATCTGTTAGCTCGTGAGTTATGAACACAGCGCAACCAGTTCACTGGTGACCAACTATCAATCTCTGATTATCATGCCATCTTAGCAAAACATTAACCAAGGTCTACCAACGACCCCTACAGTGAAAAGACCAAGACTAAGCAAAGCTTAGCTCCCCACCGCTTCAAAATACACTTCGGAGATGTATATTTAATCTCAGACCGTAACAAACAACGTGCTCACGACCGCTACATTGTCACCGAAGTCAACAACCCTTGGTGTCACATTAAGAACATTTCAGGATCCCAACTTCGCAGTACGTCAAAGTCAAAATTTGTGAATGCTACATCATTCCAACCCTTAACTCTCTCCCTCCCCTTCTACAAGCGAAGACCTACCAACGACAGACCAACCTTCAGCAACCAGTGAATTCTCACCGCCGTCACCTCACCTCCATGATTCTAGTCCCGTATATTCACCAATACCGTCATACCACGACAGTGCCTTCGACGAAGACCCTAACTAGGACGGTAAACTACAGATTAGGACTTGCCAACTGCAGAAGCAACCACAAGCGCAGCAGTAACATCTAATACCGGTCAGGAATCTCCTCCACGATCGAGTACGAAAACCACTAAACTACCTCAAAGACTGCGTGCTTTGTTAATCCATTTATTAACTTTATGAATATAGAATACGTTGTCTATATTAAACTGTTACTATTTAAAGCTATGTTATTATTGCAGATGAAAGGAAGTTGTAGTAGCGCCTGCGGACATCCGTTAGACGTGCGAGGGCTTAGGCGAGCAACGGCTGTATGTTTTAGTTGTTATTTTTAGTCGGCCATCTTGCGACCACAGTTATTCACAAATCGTTAATAAAACTGTCCTCTTGTAATGTTATTCGGCTTACTTACTGGCGCAATTGATAGTGAAACAGGTCAGAGCCATGTTTTGAAATAAAGATTTTTTAATAATGTAGAATTATTGGGAAAATAAGCTGCAGTGCAGACTAAGTTTTGTTTTAAATTTGAAAGATAAATTTAATCTAATCGTTAAGATTCCGACCAAACCAGTTCAGAATCATTGTTTTATGCAAAAGTGACTTTTTCAATCCGTTATATAAACTTTCAACAGATGCCAGTGCGGTGAAGTACTTCAAAAAACTGAAAGCGCTAATAGAAGAAACGTATGCTGAAAACGGAAACAAGAAAGTTTCTTTGCTATGTCACAGTATGGGCTGCCCTTATAGTCTCATCTTTCTAAACAAACAGACTCAGGCTTGGAAAGACAAATTCATTCTACAATGGATAACTTTGTCGGGTAAGTTAATTCCATCTAAAATGAAAGTAAAACCGATTAATGGTGTTTTCATGACTTAATATTTTTTTAAAAGTTCAATTTAAATTATAAACTTTGCAAGAAATACTATATTATTTCAGTATCATCAACAGGAATATAAACGAAGTTTAGCAGTAGCAGAATTAAATACGTATATGAAGTGAGAAACTTTTACTTAAACAAGAATAGTTCACGGCTTACTTTGAGTGTTGCTATATAAGGTATTAATAAATCCTTGTCACTTTCAATGATGAAGATTTCCATGTGCATTGTTTTAAGACACCTTTTGTGGACTCCAAAGCTTTGATTTATACAAAAAAAGAAGACAATAAACCCATGTTTATGCAAACAATACCCTTATGTACAATGAAGTGTTGAGAAAACCTAGTTGCCAGGCTGAAGTGTACCTATTCTTCTGAGGAAAAACATTTTATTCCAACAGGTGTCTGGGGAGGAACGGCCGAACAAATGGGGCTTTACGCATCTGGAAACACTTTTGGTATACCACATATATTTGTAAATCCGCTGACCGTAAGGGGACAACAAAGAACCTATACTAGTAACGCATTTCTCATGCCTAGCAGAGAGTTTTGGAGTTCGGACGAGGTTTTAGTGACCACATCAAAGCGCCAATACACTATCCACGATTTCAATGAGTTTTTTAAAGATATCAGATTTACCGAAGGAATAAACTTGGTGCAAAACGCTGAAAATCTCACTTTTCCCTTTGCTATGAAAACGCCGAATGTTACAGTTCACTGCTTATATGGTACTCAGGTTGCCACCGCTGAATCGTTCACTTACACTGGAAATCAGTTTCCAGACTCCCAACCTACTACCAAATATGGAAACGGTGACGGTACGGTAAACCTGAGGAGTTTGAAGGGCTGTGAAAGGTGGATTGGCCGCCAGCGCAATACTGTGGTTTCCCGCCAATTTCCTTCCGCTAACCATAACGGCATGTTAAAAGATGACCGGGTTCTCGCCCTACTAAAGTCGTTGTTAAAGATGTAAAGAAAAGCATTTAAAGGCAAATAAAGCTTTTAATGGAAGTGAAAACATACGTTAGTTTGTTTTTCTAATCTAAATATTAAAATTTATTACATGCCTTAAAAATACAGTAAATAAGAGGCCTAGAAAATCTTTGCATATTCTGCGGTATCCAACGGGTAGAGTTTCACCTGGCTTTTCCCGTCATTATAGAAAGAAATAAGAGAAAAATAACATATATAGCCCTCGGTGGGAATCGAACCCCACATCTTCGGCTATATATATTGTGATATTTTTCTCTTATTTTTTTCTATATATCCACACGCCGAACGCATTTCTATTACATTAATCTACACACATAAGACCTTATATGCGTGCCAAATATTTACGGTGTTCAACTTACCGACAGAGAAAAAAAAAACGCCCTGGGAACCCCTACAGTTACCATCTACATAACATTGTCCGGCTGCGTTACCAGCGTGGTTGGTCCTTGTGGTGTAGTGGTTAACACGTCGGACTATAGTAAACCGAAGATGTGGGTTCCATTCCCACCGAGGGCTATATATATTATTTTTCTCATATTTCTTTTTATATATCCACACACCGAACGCATTTCCATTACTTTTCCCGTCATTACTTGCAAGCGACTATCTAAATGGCGCAATGATTACAATGATTTCAATTTAGATTCATCCGAGTCTTCACCTGAGCTTAAAACGTCAGCACAAACCGTAGTTTTTGTTTTTCGTTTCGTACGCGGGGGACTGGTTAGTAGTTGTATTTTAAAGGCACGGGATAAATAAGTTACTGAAAATACAAGTGCCGCACGGCATATTCCACAATATCCCACTCGAAACCATTACATAACTACTATAAACATGACTGAACGGGTACCGCTAAACAGCAAAAAAGCGAAACAATAAATCATAATGTAACACCTAACACAAACCCCAAACCTTGAGCTTTACCCCATGAATAGGATTACTGCTGGAATACATACAGACATACAGAAAGTGAGAAACCCCTGCTTCATAAAAGGGCAGAACACGGAAGGTGTTTGGAATTGTAGTCAAGTTTACTTTGTTTTGTTTTCCTTCTTTAGTTTTACAACTTTCCATACCATAACAAAATTTGATTTGAAACCAGGTAAAGACATGGTTAAAATAGTTTAAAAACAAGTTATAAAAGTATTTAAAAACATGTTTAAAATTTCTTGACATTTGGGTTAAAACTCCAACCTTCAGGGAATCTAAATAAAACGGTAAAACAAAAAGGCGATTAAATATACAAGAATGAAATGTTACCCTTCCAATTACACTCAGTAATCCACCCCCCCTCCTGCCCAACAAAATAGAGGATTGTGGTTCAGCAAAAGTTACTAACTTTGATCTAATCATTTCAAAATTTGGCAGCTAAATATAATTTGAGCCATAAGTTTCACAATTAACAAAAATTATAATCAAAAATTATAATTAACAACACAAATGAATAAGACTCAGTTTATTTAAATACTTTTCAAAAACTGGTACTTTTATTTAAGTTTTCATTGTTTAATATCTAATATTCTAAAAATTTTGATATCTTTCTATAAATTATACTAGTCCTATGTTTATAAAAATATAATAAAAACAATTTATTATAAATATGGCCATGTCTCAAAAGGACTGGAAACAAACAAATTCAAGAATCGATCTTCACCATGGTCTAGATTTTTCCATCTAGACCGGCATCTAGACCAATCTTGTCTTGTGTTTTTGTTCCTTTAATAAACATCTTATTAATTGAGCGGTTGGTCTGTATGGGAGAATCTTGACCTCGGTTGCTGGTAAAGATCTCACTGCATTCTGTCTGTATTGGCGACCTTGGTCAAGATTTTCCCATACCCACCTCCCGCTCGGTTAATAAGAGCTAATTATAATCTTGCACAAAAATTTAGACCAAATTCTACAGCTGACCAGTTGTATATCAAAAGACTTCAAAAGAAAAATGACTAATCAAAGGAATTCAACCAATAGGTTGATAAGGAGACCTGAAGAACAAGAATATTACATAACTGCAACAGTGCCACTTACAACTGCAGTAATTATAATAATTATAATAAGCAAATTTGATTTCATACATTTTAAGAGCATTCCTATGTCAGCATTTTACTTACTCTAGTGTAAAAAGCCTCTCTCTGTAAATACTTCACACAATAATGGAGTCATTATCTTAGTCTAGTTTTTTACCTCTTGCTTCTGCAATGAAATTAAACAAATAAACAAAATTAAAAAACATAGCAATGTTTATAGAAGTCAATATCATTAACTGAAAGGAAAAAATAGACTTTAAATGACCCATGAAGACGGAACTTATTCAGGGCCTGTGAAGTGACTCCAGAAGTGGAGGATGGGAGGGGGCGAGACAGGATGGGAAAGGGTGGGACAGGATTGGATGGGGTGTGACAGGATTGGATGGGATGTGACAGGATTGGATGGGGTGTGACATGATTGGATGGGGTGTGACAGGATTGGATGGGGTGTGACAGGATTGGATGGGGTATGACAGGATGGGAGGGGGCGGGACAGGATGGGAAGGGGTGGGACAGGATTGGATGGGGTGTGACAGGATGGGAGGGGGTGAGCCAGAAAGTCCTGAGTTATGCACAAATTATGCAAATTATGCAATATTTTTAAGGAAAAAACTTTAATTGTTCTAACTTATTAACTTTATCAGCAAGGGTTTTTTAAAACAATTTGAGCTAATAATTACTATTACTGGTAGAAAGCTCGTTGAAGTCCAGAACTGTCACTAAACGTCTATTACACACAACTACTGTTGTTGCAAAGCTCGTCTACCATGATGGCAACATTTGCCTCTTTTATTTTCAGCTTAAGATGTTCCTTTTCCAACTCATAAACATCTAATAAGTGGTCTCAAAGCTGGGTGCCCTTCGGGATCGCACCGTCATTGACTACACGGGTTAGAAGAATTCTTCTCTATACATAGGATTTTCTAATTTGTTTAGAGGTATATTTGCAGCAGCACACACCCTTATGCACTCATGGCAGACTTGTGTACTGGTGTTTTGCACTTGAAAAAAGTCATGTCTGTTGTTTCGCTTGCATCGAAGAGGATTCATTCATTTGCTTGATGTGTGAAACAGCTGAAAAGTGATTGTCAAGAACTGACTTTCGGTGCTGATCCACAACAACATTACAAGGTGAACAAAATTTAAGAGATATTCATGTATGGAACTTCCCAGGATATTGCTCTGCCTGCTCTTGTGGTGTAATGCTGCATTGCTTTTTATTTGGTTTTACCAGAAACTTATCCATTTTCAAAGCCAAAACAGTGAAAATGCTAAGAAGAAAGTTGTTTTGCCGCCAAATCCAAGCGGGCACTTTTCCAAGCTGTCACTGTTTTTTTTCTTCCAATCATGGTGGGTGTTATATAAAAACAAGAGCACATGCCCCAAACAGCCAGCAGTATAGAACGCCTGGAATGTCTAGTTTTATTTAGTAGAACACTTTCTGCAACAAAGCCAGGGTGTCCAGCGGCATGGTTGCTCAAAAAAATAGGAAAATAGGAATTTCAGGATTGAGAAAATAGGAAAAATAGG
>JAOBRB020085695.1:0-14243 GCA_027575285.2 Zoanthus pulchellus
CCGCCATTTTGACTTTCTCTACTCACGGGATATGAGCTGATAGCCTAGTAGTAGAGGAACCAATCAGAGCGCGCGATCGCTCATATCCAGTGGGTGTGTCTCAAAGGTAGACACATCCAGGGTGCACCTCCAGTCACTCATTATCCTGTTCAACCCCCTCTCATAGCATGCAGTCTGGCATGGAATAGCAAGACATACCTCAATCAACATGAACAGGTTGAGGAAAACTGTTTTGGCATAGCGCAAACTTATTCTTTCAAATATATTCTGATTAAGTAAAAGTTTGTTTCTATCTTTGTGCACATGGAATTTCACGTCTATCAACTCTCCCAGGTAATGCTGCAGGAACCTAAAGTAATAGCTAATACCTGGCTACCATGTTCGTAATAAAATAGCAGCAGACGTCTGTATGCAAGTGGCCAGTTATGATGACTGGTTATTTTTTAAGGATGTTGCTAAGAAAAGAATTGGATCTGTTAAAATACCCTGAAATCTCTCCAGGATAAATCTCAGTGAGGTATCAACCACAGATTCTTTCAACTGGTTAAATAAAATCTCTGTCACCATCTCTTTTCCTCAATTCTTGATCTTTAAAGAGATTTCCAACCCCACTTCTGTTTGGAATGAATTCAGATGCTGTCCTGGCTCGTGTTTGAATGCTTCAAGTATTGCAGACAATGTGGTAAGCCTATCTTGAACTTGAGAGATTGATATTCCATCTTCCTTGAACAAAAGGCTTACTTTACTAGTAGCTTCCACAATATCCAGCCACAGATACATAATAGAAAGGAACTTAAAGCTTGCAAGTTCCTTGCTAAAAATTTTCGCTCTCCTCTGCGTCTTTGCACTTGAATCATTTGCTTCTGGACCATGTTGCATATGCATTGCAACAATCTTGTGATTTTTCAAAAGAGAGACACATAAGAAGCCGTCTTCGTAAGAACGGATAAGGCAAATTTTGGGCCATTACCAATAATCTCATTTTTAAACTTGCCATTATATCCAATGTAAAAATATTACATTAATTTATATCAACTCGATTGTTTTTGTTTTTTTTGAGAGGGTTTTGAAGGTAACTTGGAAACTGGCTAATTTGCCTTAGCAGACTTTGAAATTTTGTTTCTACCATTGGATGCTGCCAAAACACAGAATTTTAATTTGCCGATATGAACCTTTTTACGCAAAAGGTTTGTCTTTTGTCGATATTTTAAGGGCTGAATATTGTTATTCTATGAAATTTGGCCGTTGTTTCGAATTTTCTAAAACACTTCCCAGATTATGCGAAGCGTGACATACCTAAAATTAAAAGCTGTGCTTGAGTCTTGATTTCTACACAAAATACTCTACTGTGTATGTAACAACAGTCTAACAAGGAACATTCTACTGAAGTAAATTGAACAATATCCTTTATTTGGTAGGATCAGCTGTGGAATATAATGAATTAGCTCCCTCGCTGTGAGCAAAAGTTATTTTCTGGCCTGCCTTTCTAAGTTGAAACATTAATGAATCAAATAATTATTCACCACAAGACCATTATTTGCTGCCTAGTAGTCACTTTACTCATCAGACTCATCAACTAAAAGAAGTTGGTTTAAAGTGCTACAAACCTTATTTGTTAAACATGCTTTTGTTAAAAAGCAGTTTCAGATAGTGAATATCTTTTTTTCCCAAGTCTGAAATTGCATTTTTGTTGAGCAGAGCAGGATCAACTATTTAATTTCCATTAACACAATTATGTTTAATCAATGAAAATATTTTCTCACAGTTTTTCTTCTTACGCTCACTTTTTCGCCTTTTTGCCTTTTTTCGGGATGTAGTGCTTGTATTTACCAAAGGGTACATCCTATTGCATTTAGCTTCTGTGTTCTGCATTTTCTTTAAACAATCTTGTATTTTGGTATTAAGACTTTTCAGCATTCCCATTTTCAGCAGTTTAGGGACCAACTCCTACATCAAGATTATGGTCTACGTGTGGTTATTGCTACTATTCAAAGTACCAGGTAAAAGGAATTTTTCCTGCACCCAATAGCTCACTTTAATATATCAGAATTCTACTTAAGCGAGGTTCAAGGGAATAAATAAAAAATGACAGAGGGAGTTATGGGATTCACAAAGCAATGTTTCTCTTGTTTTATTTCCTCTAAGGCTCACTGCCAGGGTTCAATTAAAATGTATCGAAATTCGTCTATTTATGCTGTTCTATTAAAAGATAAGACTGAATAATAAAGTGATTTCCATGAAGTTCATTGGTTTTGGAGGAACTATGGCTAGTATCCCTCATTCATAATATAAATTATCTTAGGAAACTAAATTTCTCTTATCAGTATACTAAGTGGAAATTAAGAAACTAATACCCCCATTGCCATGATATTTCATACAATTTTCTGATTGTCATATTAGTTCATGCCAACTTTGTGACATACCTGTACTTATCGGCAGATACATCATATTAGAGAATGACTTTTTTGATATCAGCTGGCTTCTCAAGGATATAGAAGAAAATTCAAGCCATTACCATACAGCTGTCCGTTATCACCTAACATGCTCCTCTCTTCGCCCCATACTAAACTCAATGGATTCAGAATACAATAGGAATGCACTTAAAGCAGTGTTGTTTGCCACTAGAAGCCATAGAGAAATAACAGATCCAGGAGTTAATGCCCATCGAGCAGTTAAATTCTTGTACAATACAATTTCATCGGCTGGGGAGTGCGGAAATGCCCTTACAGTTGCAGGAGACATGCTAAATCATAGGATGTCCAAGAAGAGGAAACTTAATAATGAAAGAGTAAATAACGTTGATGCAAAGATCTCAAAATTTGGAGATTTACTCCCTGAATCAAGAAAAGAAGACTTTGTGGCACAAAAGGAATCGCCTAGGGAACGCGAAGAAAAAAATCCAGAAACTGTAAACTCGTAACAACAGGTCAAGCAAGAAAAGCTTCAACTAAAATCGAAAGCTACTAGCCACCAATCTCATAGATCCATAAAAGATCCACTGGTGCACATACGGCTTTAGATAGCGAAGATGAAGAGCTCATTCGAATGGCGATCGAGGACAAAAGCACAGTGCATGGAAGAAGTCATGATGCAGTGATGAACACAAATCGTAGAGTCAAAAAGGAAAAGGGCTGTTTTGTGCCAAAAAAACACCAAAAACTGAACAAGAAGATAACGAAAATGCACGTAGACGGCGGCTCTATCAAGTGAAAGTATCATGATGCATTTGATGGACTAACCAAAGATGAGATTAAACAATCTCCGTTGATGATGTCAAGAAACGGGAGGCGCTGTCAGTGGAACAAAACGCGTGGAGGGTTGCTTGAGATGTTGCTGAGAGAATTAATCATGAACTAGGGCCAGCAGGTGACTACATGCAGTCATTTCTAACTCCACCAAAGAGCAAGCAGTTTTTTTTAATACAGAATAATTACGGCAGTTTGGGGCAGCACCAGAATCAAAGAAGAAAGAAATTCCTGGTTGTGCATACTTCAAGAAAATCACTAGTTTTATTCAAGATCATGTGGAGGTAGGAGAGTTGTACTTGCAGTACTTGAGTTGTGACCTTTGAATACCTTGAATGGTTCCCCACGAAAAGTGGATGATTTTCAACCAAGGGCGCAGATCAAGAAGAAATATCAGGATGGCACATTTTCGCTTGACAATAATGAGTCTATTGAAATGTTTTCAAAATCGTTTGCTGTTGAAGAACGTCATATTCGAAACTTTCTGGAACATCTTGAATATTTAAGATTAAAGAAGACCAAGCGCACCGAAGAACGAAATCAAAAAAAGCAAGAAGATGCCAACAAAACATACGATGACTTCGACTGGATTGGGATGTTTCACAAAGGAACACTTGACAGGCTCACCGTTCCAATGCTACATTTATTTCTTGAAAGATATCATCTGGCCCATGGAAAAATGAAAAAACGAGAAAAAGTACTGACCACTCAACGATGGCTAGCCAACTCTGAAGTCCAACGAATTCAGGATATGGGTTCTCTGATGTAAATGGTAGTGATGCTGATAGCAGTTCTAATAGCGATTCTGATGTTGTGTTAATGGAAGTTGGCGAGACAATTGATGATGATGACAGTGAAAGCGAGACACAACCACAATACTCAAGAAGTGGATGATCATGCGCCACATATATGACTCAACTGAATGAGACTGAACAGTTGAGGCTTTCCTTTTATAGAATAGGCGTCATACAAAAAGGAGTACAGAAACATTGTGGCACAATACTCCCCTGTTTTCTTTAATAGAAAAGGAAAAGGAAATAACACATTTTGTGGAAGTGGGGGAGGGAGTGGGTCAGCTGTTTTCTGTGCAAGGAAACAGGGGTGGGCTGGTTTTTTTGTGGTATCCAAACGAGGGTTTGCCACTCAAAAATGAAGTGAATCCTGATTTGTCCAGCCCACCCCTTCCAGTGTTTTACGACCAGGCCCTAACTGGTTTGAAGAAGGAGGATGCAATGATATAGCAAGCTTTATTGGCATGACCTTTTGTACAGGTATTGCTAAAACACTATTCCCTATCTCTGTTCTTCTAGGTCACTGTTCCTCTTAGTCACCGTTCCTCTGTGCCTTTGCTCCTCTGTGTCCCTGCTCCTCTGTTTCTCTGTTCGTCTATGCCTCTGTTTCTTTGTTCTTCTATTCTTCTGTCTCCCTGTTCTTATAATCCTCTGGGTTGCACTGAGCTTAAATTACCGTAAATTTATACACAAGCTTATTGAACATACAGATTTAATTACGGCTATCACTATTTTCTTAGCCAATAAATACGGTTCATACTACATTCAATAAGAAAAAATTAGTGACTCCTGTTTTATGGTTAATATTCAACAAATTGGTTACTCTGGTATATGAAACACAAGCTGCACTTTTGCTAAGCTTCAGGTGAATTTATAAAACAAGATCCTGTATATATTAACAACAGATTAACTTGAGATTTGAAAATTCGTTACTTTGCTGATAAAATTTTCATTCAAATTATATTTATACGTGCGGTACAAGAGCAAGTAGACTAGATCGTCATTTTGTTTAAGCTAGATCGCCATATTTGATTAGAATAAATTTAAAAATAGAAAAGTAAACCTAAAAGAAAAAAAGAAAAAAACCCTAACAAGCTAGATTTTTCCACTCCTCTACTCATTTCGTCTTTGAGGAACATTTTCAGAACACACGTGCAACCTCATCTGATCTTCTTGATACCAACGCATGCGCTCATATCTTTCGGTCCCAAGATAAAAAAGTCTGATAACGAACTGCTCACGTGACACGTTGCCTGGTACAGTAAAACAGGCCGCACATTAGCCGAAAACAGCGTGTCGTAAAATCCGTCGCGAAGAATTCGCCAGGTGTTTGGAGTTAGTTTACAAGCGCACTTGCAGCTGTGGCAACAGCGCTCAATATTTTAATATAAAAAACAGGTTGTTGGCAAATTTTTCTCGATAGCAGTGCTCTCAGTGTGCGGAGAACAAGCACATGAGCTGAATATGCTTAAATTAATCACGGCGGATTTTTCAAAGTCAAATAAAGCGTGAAAGCAAAGCTTTCGCGGCCATCTCGGCCGCGTTTTCAGTGCTTGTGACGAAACCTTAACGCTTTCTTTGACTTTGAAAGATAACTACATTCTTGATAACAAATCACACTTATCATTGTCTTTTTACTGAGATTTTTGGGGGGACAATTCAGCTGTTTAGAAATGCGTTTCAAATCGACCTTTCCCAACTTTGAAACATCTGACAAATGTTTTGATTTCGATAAATTGCGATTCAAAACTCTCCCGCCACGGTCCGCCATTGTTGCTTTGGAAAGTCAGCTTTCACCATGCCTCCCAAAGTGAAAAGTACTATGGGGAATGCGGAAGTGGGGAATTAGCAAAATTAGTTTCAAGCTCTAGTAATTTGTCTTGGTGAAAATTATACACTTATATTTTGAGCAGCTATTTGAAAAATTTCAGTTTATGATGATAAAGTTCTCTTATGTAAGGATCAGGTAAAAATTTGAATGTTTTTGATTTGAAAGTTGTCTAAGCTCCTTTCTGACTTTTCGCAATTAAAATCGAACCATTTTTTTATTGCTTATGTTTTTTGATTTTCGTTTTGCTTTTTAACTTGTCTTAATGTTAATGATAAAGATGATGCTGCCATGAATATAGATTGTACATCATTTGTAGCTTTTTTTTAGACTTTGCATTTGTTGATTGAAAATCCTTGGCAAAAAAATCGTTGATTAACTATTTAACTTTGGAGGATTGCTTTGCCTTTTGAAAAGGCTCAACAGATTACTGTGTCCAGGTAAACTGCTGTGAAATAGATTCGAGAGAGTTGAAATTCCAATGTGATTTATCATTGTCAGACTAAAATGGTACAGATGATTGAATCCATGTTGCTATTGGACTATGGTAAGAAAGAATTTTGAATGTTTAAAAATGAACTGATCAGTAATTATATATTCAAATGTGCTATGACCTTTCGGACTAGAATACGTAAATCTATCGAGGAAATCTTTATTTGTTTGTCCATTCAAAATCTTTAAATCAAACGTTTACAATGTGAATTGAGAACAGAGTCAAAGCTATTTCTACATAAAGATTCTAAGGAGATATTGCTTCAGTCATTCCGAATAAAGTAATTTCCATGATACAAACCGTATAAATGTTCATTCTCGTTTGAGCATTAAAGTCACATAGTATCTTAATGTAACCTTTTTTAGAAAATTCTTAAATATCATCTTCTAATTTATCAAAAATTTCGACTTTAAAACAATTAGAATGCACTGTTGGAACAATACTCTACAAATAAACAAATCTTTAAGTTTTCTCAAAATGCAATTAGAAATGCGGCACTTAATATTATTGTTTGATGAACTGACTAATTCAACATAACTTCGATATCTTTTTTAATATAAAAGTGAAACTTCTGCTGAATAACATCCATAATTATTTTTTATAAGCACAAATACCCACTATGCAATAGCCTTCCAATTGTAGGATACTATCAGACTATGTCTCAATAATAAATAGATAGATAGAAATTTTATTAAAGTGTCAAATCCTTCTAGCTTAGGTTGAAAACTTATACTAATTAGGGGACACAAATTAATACAATGGAAATAAAATTGAAAAAAAAATTTAAAATATTTAGATACAAGTATAAATATATAAGATAATTAAGAATATATTATATATATATTATATTTACAATATTTAAATATTTTAAAAGAAAATATTTAATTACAAATTACATTTTTTGCAGCCAATATATCTATTAGCGTTGACATGTCTAGAGAACGTATTTTGTTTTTAGAATATTTTAAAGTTTCGATTTCCCTCAACTCCGAGGGTAATTTTCCCCAAAGCTTTGGTCCCAAGTGGCGAAGGGAGTGCTTGCCGTAAGTAATTGTGCTGTGCCTGGCGGTAGAGAATTCAGTCCGCCTTAAATTATATTTAGATATATGATTTAAAACAAAGTTATTGATTTGTGGGGAACGCATTGATTATTTTTGACTTAATACATCAAGACACAGATACCTTGTAGTCTTCTATTATGTAGACTAGGCAGTTTTGCTCTTTTTAGAAGCTCAGGGATGCTAGCGTTATTCCTAAAAAAGCACGCAGGCCCCTTTTTTGCAGCCGTTCAATTTTACGGGAATCACTGGCTTTACAAAAGTGCCACACTAGATGGCAGTTTGTGAGGTATTGCAGGATTGCTGTTTTAAAAAGCACAAGTTTAGCATTTCTGGTATCAAATTTCTAAGCCTCATAAGGACACCGTTTTTCTGACTTGCTTTTTTACAAATCGTGTTAATGTGCTCTGAAAAATTAAGGTTAGAAACCATTATGACATCTAACAGTTTGAGTGAGCTAGTTGTATTAATATCATAGTTGTTTAGTCTGATTATTTGAGTAGTGTTATCATTATTTTGTGCGTAGTCAATGTTCATAACTTTATGTTTCTTTTAGTTCCCTGCTAAAGGTCTTGTGTTATACCACTCAGTGGCTTGAAGCACGCTTTCCTTTAACTTTTACATGACAGAGGACTGATCACGCCCTTTATGATAAATCTGATAATCTGATGATTATGAAATCATGTTTGCTCACTATATTTTTATAATCAGTAGTCTTGCTCTTGTCACGCAAGACTTAATTATGTTGGACATTGATGTTCCAAGAGCAAAAAGAAACCTGCTTATCTAAATCAAACATGAAATCTTATCGAAACTTAATCTGTTGAAATTTAATATAGTTGATTTGAGTATGCTATGAAGTGACAAAAATATGTAATATGTGAAGGAAACAGATCCTCATTAAATAAACTATTTAGTGATAGTTAAGAACGATGAAGAAAAAAAGATATATATTTTATGCATATATATAGAGAAATAGAGTAATTAAAATAATAAGGAAAACAAAATCAAAGTAAAATAGATAAATAAATATAACAGATAAAAACAAAAATCAACATCAAATTGAAGTAACGCACAAAATTAGTATTGGGAGAAAATATCAAAAAAACATTTGTAATTGTCTTCTTAGAGTTCCCAGACTATGCAAACCTGAGCGCACTGTTCGATCTGCTACAACAGCATAAGATGGTTGTTCATGAGGGAGTAAACGTTGTTAATGTATAATTGTCTGTTGGGTTCTTACTGGAACTGGGGACTGTTTCTGTGATCGAACACGAGAAGAAGGGAATGGCCAATGAAGCTGCGTTTTCGATTAGGAAATTTATAGCCATTTGAATTATGTTGTCAAAGAGGAAAGTGACGATCATGAGGTTTGTGATGAAGGTTGATGGTGACTCTTGAATTGTTGTTTGATATCTGGACTGCGTGGTTGAAATACCAAATAGAGTACTTTTGATATATTTTGCAAAAACGTTTATCCCGTGATTATCCAGATGTTTGTTGTCTCAAGTTTGGATGATTTTTCAATATGATTATGGGTATAAACTCGATGTACTTAAAGTTGCAATAGTTAACTTTCACCACTTGCATTGAAAATGATCCATTCTTGATAGTAAAGAAGAATTAATTATGCGTGATAAAGGAAATCTTTCCTTTGTTGTTGCTAACACTTCTTTTGCTTGTTGAATTACTGACTCTATTTAGTTTCTTTAAGTTATTGGTTTTACAATGAATAATAATAGCAGTAGGATTTATTGATATATATTCAAAGTATGTTTTAGTTGTTGTAGAGTATATGAATGCTTGATTTTTACAGGTTCATCAGGATATAATAAATTTGATTGCAAAAACTTTCCATTCCAATCAATTTTGACTGCCTTATGTTTGGATTTGGAGTTTGTTGGTTTGTTGAATGGCTTTTAGCTAGTTGATCGCCTGATTGAGTTGTAGTTGCAGTTGTTCATTGTCTTCAATTTATCGATGTTCGTCTGATGGGTGGGAGATTTCAGTTCAAAACTGCGGGGCTCTGTTAAAGAATTTTTTTGAGCACTTTCATGCCTTTTAACAATTTCCCTCAAAACAGATAGTTAATAATAATAATACTTTATTTAAACACATAACACCTAGGAGTTAACAAACTCGTTAAAATGTGTACGTGTACAAAATCAGTCTTTCTAATTAATTAGAAATTCTATCTATAGTAAAATGATAAAATACTTAAAATATATGAAATATAAATTTAGATAAAATACTAAACTAGATATGAAATATAATAACAGTATAAAAGGAAATGTGCTTAAAATTTTGGACACGGATATGAACATACACACTCATACATACTGTACATACTCATACATATTGTACTTATATCTATACCTACTCAAACACATAACATCCATGTATGCATTTTTTAAATCATAATGATAACACATTTGCATACACATAACATCATAAATATACACACACATACATACATAGATATACATAGACAAACACATATGTAGACAACCTAGATATACAAAATTAAAAATCATTTTATGTAAAAGCCAAGGGCATGCTTAAAAATGTTAATGTTCTCTGAATTCCTGATCTTAGGTGGCAAGTTATTCCATAATTGGCTTGCTAAATAAGTAAAAGATCTGTGTAACCATTTTAGATTAAAAGAAAGTTGTTGTAGACGCGTACCACACCCCCCTAGATTATAATCTATTTTCTTAATATTAAAAGAATCACTAATATACGATGGGCTTTGACTTTTAAGGCTCTTATATATTATAACTAATAACTATTTAAAAGACGAGTTTTCACTCTTCAATGATTCATATTCATCCTTCATTTGAGATTGTTTTGACAGAAGGTTTGAACGTTGATCTAAAAGTTTTTTTACTTGATTTAACAGTTAACTTGTCTTTTTGGAGTTTGCAACCCTGTGTGAATTTGCCAATGATGTTGTATCCCTAATTTTGGTCTGCTGCCATCCAAACGTTTGAGTGCTTGCCGAAAGAGATAATGGCCTCTCAGATGGGCATAAGAATGTGAAAATATAACAATTAAACAAACACTTTAGCCCGCATTGAATCTGATTGAGTAACACTTCTATTGTACTTTTTTATGTTAAAATAAGACCTTGATATTCAATTTGAATAAAATCCTTGAAAATGAAGTCAGGATGACTTCGAAACGTTGGATATTGGCGTTGATTTTTGTCATTAATTGCATCATTATATATATAATTGTTTCCATTATTGGCCAACTGTGCTACCTTTTTTACTTCTTTTTTGAACTGTCTGCTAGGGTCCTAATATTTTGAAAAAAAACAAAGTTTCAAATTAGAAAATAAATGGATTGATACTTTTTAGTAACAAACATTTAATGACCGTTAGACGCAGCTCAAACTAATTTACTGCTTGTTACTTTTCTCATTTACAAAATAAAAATGTTTAATATTTAGCTGCTAAATATTTTCGAATATTTGTAAATTAAAGGCCAAGACATCGCAGTCACCTGTTAAGAAGAACATGTATAGATTATGGAAGATTGTTAGGGCTTTCTGCATGGCATTTTTCAGGTGACGTTTTCACGTAAAATTTTCCACTTGGAAGAAAATTTGGACATGTTTAATTCAATTTTGGAATTATCCACTTGAGGGTTGGAATTTTTCATTTCATCAAGTGAAGTTTTCCACAAATTTCGAAGTAAATAATTCATGTTCGGTATATCTTGGGGAACAAAATTTAGTACAAAAATCCAATTTTACGCAGTTAAGACGAGATTTATTTTCTTTTGTTTTATTAAAGGTCGGGGCAACTATTCCCATTCTTTTTTACCGCTTTGTGCTTTTTTTTAAATTGTGGGTTAAAGTTGTTGAGTGGATTCAAAACTATTCGTTTTTATGAAATCTAGACACAACTTCAAGCTTATTATTATGAAGTATTACATTATTATATATTTAACGTCAACTGCTGCTGTTTCTTCGTAAAAGATCTCTTTCGTTCATACGATTAATATAGGTCATAAAACTGAACTTTTCTTTCAATGAATTTCATTTATTGCTATTTGTAGTATACTAGTTTCATCTTTTTTACTCCAGTTTTACATATTGGAACTAAACTATTGTTTTTATCAAAAACCGCACAAAGTTATTTTTTGTGCATTTTCCTCCACATATTGATAGCTTTTTAGACTGATTTTTCTACGTCCTTACTGGTTTCTTGGTCCACTTTATCTACAAAGTCTTCAAGCTTGGATTCAGCGTTCAATCTCTTTCTTACTAACAGTCGGGATGGAAATTTGCTGCTGGGTAAGATGCCTGAAAACGCAGTGGACAATTGCTCTTCATGCGTTAACATCAGTCTGAAAGCGGAAGATTTAATTTGCAGCACAAAGTTCGTTTCATTGTCTTCCTCGGTTTTCTTTTCGGTTTTCTTTTCGGTTTTCTTTTTTGGACATATTTTTTCCACCTTTGCTGTTTTTCTTTCAGCGAACAATCTGGTAACCTTAGCATTGTTTTCTATCAACGTGAGGTGGGTATAAGAATTTTGTTGTGTAGCAGAGGAATGTGAAATTAATTTGGCGGTTTGCTTCTTAACCTAGTCGGTTTCGTTAGCTACTAACGTCGATGTCATCTTCCTAGCTCTAGTAGGATTTGCAACTGCTGTCCCAGGATTTCCTAACTGCGTCGTGAATAACACATCAATTGAATTTTTTTTTTGAATATCTGTCTCACGTTTCGTAAATCCATAGCTGATTTCAGGTGACTATCGAAGTTTAGTACTGTTGGCTGCTTATGGTCGGGATGCGGACTTTTCACATTGTTCCATCTCAGCAACTGTTGGAGGTTGGGCAGTAACTTCTGCCACCTTCTCCCAGTGGAGTCTTTGGCAATCTTTCGCATATGACTTCCGCTATCTGGAAAGTTGCTCGCTGAATTAACGTAGATCTTTCTGTTGGGTCCCTGAAAATTCATAATAATTGTTTCTTTTGGTCAACAAAAACCTCATAAGGTTTGAAAAAGAGTGCAAGAATGCTACTGCAGTGTTTGGAGAGTACAGTTTCTCCACTTCTCGTACCCAATTTTCAGAAATAAAATCACAGTCCGCGATTCTAAGATATCTATAGCTTCGATCGCGTCGGTCACACCTTTTACTTGATTTCTATGCTGATCGCTCTTTGCTTTCCTCGTGCCGTTCTGAAGTCATATTGCATTAATTTTACAATTATTATAAATATGAATAACTGCGCAATGATCAGTTCAACTTCTATGTTTTTGCTAGCATTTTCCACATATCTTTGACAGTGGCATCCCAATCAGTTAAAAAATATAATGGGACACATATAGGGGTGCTGCATGTTAATTAAAAACTATAGGTTTGTGTTTAGTCTAATTTTGTAAGCTATATATTAAAGTAAGAGACAGTCTAGACAACTTTTTCAGCTGCTGCTCCTTTTTTAATCCAGTCACATAGACATACTTTGGTAAACATTTCCTCATCTTCATCTTCTAGTGTCTCAGGGATGCTAGACTTTTTCTCAGGCCTGTGGAGTTTTATTTTCCTTCCCCATATAATTTGCAGTCAGTTTTAAATAATTTCCACATAGCAGCTGACGTTGATGCATATCCAAATACTTTGAAAGACTTTTCTTCTGAAATTAAAACTGGAAAATGTATTATATGATGAATATTAGTTACTACAGGTTAATCCCATCTTGAATATAAATAGAAAAAAATAGTAAAAGGTATTGTGCAACCTCACATGAATTATATTATTTAACTAAGAAATTACAAGTACAGACCATCAAGGTTAACTGTTAAGGATTTTGCACTTTTATGCAGACACACAAATAGCAAATGGCAATGACTAGGCATTGTGTTGTCCACTATTGTTGTCAAAAGATGGTCATTTTATTGATTTTGTTCAGCAAACTCTCTCTGATAATTTTTTGAGTGAAATATTATCAGTTTTATTCAAGACAAGTTCACAATTGTCTTGCCTTTTAGCAACGTGTTTATCAGTGTCATTGAGTACATTTTTACAAACCACTACCTGAAATAAACGTTAATTGTAACGTTTTTATATGACTTAGATACAATTTGCAACATTTTCATTAAGGGGTTTACAGTTTTAACTAAAAATTTTGAAAGACAAAATAATTTCTTTTTATTGATAGGCTTTACTTTATTTTAACTTTACTTATTGAAATGGATCAACAATTTTTCTTACTATTATCATTTTTTACTAAAATTGCAGATGAATGTGGACAGAAAACTATTAAAACGAGATTCCTGCCTACTATAACCAAATAGCTATAAAAGCTAGATAGAGGCAAAGACAAGGCGTAACTTATTTTATGGATTGTAGAAGTTGATTTATGCCCTCACATAGACAGTCGTAAGTGTGTACAGGACACAGGACATGCATCGTTTTTAAGAGGGAATGTTTACTATGACCGAGTAAGAGGTGGCACATGAAAAAAAAATAAAAATTCTTTATATTTTGTCAAAAGACACTCTAATCTATCTTAAGAAATGTGGTGGGTTTTTTGTCTTCAGCAATTAATTCTAATTCTTAAAAATAAGGACTTTTTGTAAGGACCCCGCGAATGGGCAAAACACGCAATTTTACAGCAAATACCGTATTTTGCAAATCTTCAAATATTTAATTCGCGTCAACACTAAACACGATTTTAAGCATATGATCGTATTTTAGGTGCCCTAACGAGTAAGTTGAGCCCAAATATTAGCTTTTTCCTGAAGAATTAAGATTACCGGAAACCACTGAATCTGACGAAAATCTGCTTCGCTTGAAATCGGCTGGTTTACGGTATTTT
>JAOBRB020085806.1:0-5000 GCA_027575285.2 Zoanthus pulchellus
AAAAACACATCTTTAAACTCAACAAAACAAACCAATTTTTCTATCTTTTGCTAAAAAACGTTACTTTTGTTGTCACGTGACTGGTCACGTGATATTTTCACAATAAGTTTTAACAATGAACTCTACGAAATGTGAAAACAGCAACTATACCTCAAAGTTGTCCAGTTATGCTGCAAAAACTGCATAAAAGTTATTTTCTATACTAGAGCCTCGTTTTCATGATGAATGATCGTATACATCACTTTATCCCCTTAACTACTCTTTTCCCTCAACGTTTCCTGAATGGCTCCATATCAGAAAATGTTTAGTATATAAACATCTATATATGTGCCAAGTTTCATGCTTGTATCACAAAGTGAACAATCCCCTCAATTTTTGTTCCTTAACAGCTGCACTATTTAGTTTACTCAGACCTGAAATACACACACTAATTAACATAAATTATCAATATGAGTTGTTGAATTCTGACAAGTTATATTAAAAAGTTGATAGGAAAAAGTTGATTGCTATATGACCAGGAATTTTTTCACCATTTTAATAAATTGAATTCACAAAAAAATGTTTTGAATCATACTACCCGATAATAATGAAATTCCCATATTTAAGCAACAAGTGTCCATATCTTGCAATTTACAATTTAGAATAGCAGTAACAACTAAAACATGAACAAATATGCTATAATAAAGTTATTCCTTGTGATATTCTTGGCTGTGCCACACTTGGAAGCAGTTTCGGTCCCTTGAGATAAGTATTTGCCGCATTGAGGTGCACTGCAGTAGGAGTACGCCTGCTTCTGGCCTCTGCCCTGCTTGTAGCACACTACACAATTCCTTTTAATATCCTGGAAGTAAACTGGCATGTGGATTGTATCAAATTGTTCAGGAGGGGGTGTTGGTTTGGCTCTTGATGCAACAGGGGGAACATCATACTCAGGGAACCACGTAATTGCCTAACGAGTTCTTCCCTAAAATCAACAAGAGCATAGCTTCTTGGTCTTTGCAGAGCTTCAGTTTCAGGATTTTGTGCTTGGTGTTCCTTGAACAGTATAAAACTATTAACTACTGCTATATCAATAACATGAAAAAATAATGTCTTCCACCACCTAATGCACTTTCATAATACATTATGGGTGGCTAATATCTGATCGGATCTGTCCACCCCATTCATGTACATGTTATATCGTTTGATGGCATGAGGTTGTGGGACAGTGAGTTCTCGAAATACATTGTTGGTCTTTGCCCTTCTTTTTACTTGTGCATGTTCATTTGAATTGTCAATGGTTGTCAGAAGGGAAACTACCTTGTTGTCTTTCGACTGAATTGCCAAATAGAGCCCAGTTCTCTCCCATCACATGGCCCCGTGTTCTTCACTTTTTGCCCATTGCTTGCTGCTCTTGAGAGTTTCAGGAAATCCTTTTAGATTTTCTGATACTGTGCCTTTTGAAGGAACACCAAGCACAAATAAATCTTTGACTAGCTGAGTTGATGTATAAAAATTGTCAAAAAACAAATTGTAGCCTTGGTGATGGAATGGCTTTACATGTTTCATGACAACGTCATACCCAAGTCCATTTGCACTCACTTCTCTTCCAGCAGCTTTTCTAATGTAGACATTAAAATCAACAGTATAACCATTACTACTCTCTGCTAAAACCCACAATTTGATGCCCCATTTTGTGGGCTTATCTTTAATGTATTGCCTTATGCCAGACCGATGTCTGGACTTGACCATTCACTTGTTAACAGCAATATTCTGGTATGGTTCAGGGTTTTCAAATTTAGCCGGCGCTAAAAATTTAAAGACCCTGATGGTTGATATAAACTGAGGCATCGTGCCTTGAAGTCCGTAAGAAATGACTCCACTTTCCTAAGCTTGTTACCAAGGGCTTCAGGCCATAATAGCCCTGTATCGCAACCTAGCCATAATAGGCCTTGCCCAAAGACCTGATATAACGTTTTTTGTACTTCAGTACTTGTCAACATGCGAACTGACCCGAACAAGGCCGTAATAAATCAAGAGTGCCATGAGCTTGTTGATTTCCTGAGGGGTGGTTTCTCCCAGCTGCCATCAGAGGAAGAATAAGCTTGGTGACTTCTATCAGTGATAAGCTTCCAAGCATAACTATTTGTATGGCTGACAATATTATTCACCATCTGGTTTCTAAGCAGGACTTGACCAATGTGAACTCCAGGGGGACGATTTTTGGAGTGAATGGGGGTAATACATTACCAACATCAGGGTCATCATAGCTTTTTGAATGCCCTTGTAGGCTAACTTGTCTTGCTCTCGCACTGCGCCCTTGTCTTTGCCCATTTCCACTACCTCGATGAACACCATGTTCTCGATAAGCACCACATACTCGACGGACTTTAGTAGCAGCACCAACATTCTGAAATTATCAGAGGACTCAGCAGAGGTAGAATTGTTGACAGCTTGGTTGCCATTATCATCGGGAGGTTCATAATTTGTCTTGTAATAAATCATCAACAGTAAAGTAAGATAAAGAGAATGGTGTTTAATGGGGATTGCTTCCATACTCCAAGATATGAAAGACATGTACTATAACTCTAAAGATTGCATAGTAAAATATTATTTTCACTAGTAAAGTAAAGATTGAATAAAAGATTAAACATCAGAATCTTTCTCGCTTACATTGTGTATATATACACAAAAACTGTGCTTTCTGCTAAATTTGAGACTTGTTCACTACTGAGTTCCATTAACATGTGACGCGATACTAAAATAGCTTTTATTCTCACAACAAAACAATATTATACAGCAATATATCTACAATATCAACAAATATTGCATTGTTCTTTATCTAAAGTAAAGTTTGCAGCAATACTTCATGAAATTTACGGACGAACGCAAAAAAGTTGATATTTATTTCTAATCGATTGTTTCCTTGGAGTCGAATTTCACACAGCTGATCGGTTTGCGTGTCGCGTCCTTTTGGAAAATAGAACCTAACTTGCTTTCTGTGTCTAAACATAAACATTAGTCACACAAAATAATTTATTTACGGTAAAACACATAAATATGAAGAAATATCAATCCTCTTAGTGTATTTATAGCTGGCTTACAACAAGTTTAGAGTAAACAAGCATGTTCATCGATATTGATCGCCACCGGTCACCTTGATTCATTGCTCGAATTCTGGAGCTGATGATCTAGCTCGCTGTCCTCGCCACTTGACATTCCTCCAGGATCACTATCTGAGTTATTATTCTCATCCTCTTCATCAAAAAGAGCCTAAACTTCTTCCAAATTCAACGAACTTGATGGTCTGGATTTTTTTGCTGCGGACGCCATTTTGAAAAACTCGCCCAACCACAAAATGACGTAGTCAATCCCAGTTTTTGTAAGAATATTTGAAAACTTTTTCGGATTGGCTTAGCTTATAATCATATTCAAGTACTGTTTTACAGCTTTTCGTTGTATGGTCACGTCAGAATAAATTATAACTTATTACGTCATCAGTACTTACGTACTCATATTTGCAGAGACGTACAGGAATGAGTTAAAAAGACTTGTAGCATTATCACCATGTACATTTGTGTAACATTGAGCAATTTTTTTCAAACTTGTGAAAATTATTCAAACTGCTTTAATTACATAGATTTGAGCTATATATCACTGATAAATCATTTATTGTACAGTTTCTGTAGTTAATTAGCATTTTGAAAGGGAATAAAAATTTACCCATAATTCCTTGTGGGCATAGGATTTTAGCATAAACGGTATATGGGATGCAAAATAATGGGAAATGTTCAGTATACAGCATTAAAGTGTAAACTTTTACAAAGAAGCTATTATTTCTTCATTTACTTTCAAAGGGACCTGAAAGATCCCTTTACGTTTGTGTTTTAGTTCCCCACAAACATGACGGACAGTGCCAACAAGAACAAATGCCACTTTCTTTTTATCTAATCTGTATGTCATGTCAATCAAATTGCCCCTTTGTTTGACGTTTGCACCAGCTGCGTCTTGTTCTTCTTTAGCGTGTGAAGTCTTAAAAAAACTTCTTTGGACAAAAAAATCCAAAATCAGCTAAGGAACAAGAAAGAATGCCAATGCAGTTACAGGACTTGTATTGGGCCGCACAGCCATCTGTGAATTCGTGCATTTTGTGGATGTCCATTTTTACCGTGTCTTCAAGATAACTCTTGAGAAGCTCTTGTGTTTTGTGAACAGCATGATAATCCTGGACATCATCATCAGATATGACAAGAAGGTGCTCTTTCACAATGTTAGGGTCCTCCTCTTTACTTGCCCTTCGACCCACTGACTCGACTGCGTGGCGGTAAAGAATTGTTATGTGAAGAGAGACCTTTGCAACTTCAAAATACTCAGACTGTAGTTCATCTTGTTGTCTACAGTTGTAGCTTTCTGAGTAATCATGTAAACAAAGGACGTTGTTGAGGGGAAGATGTTCAATCAAATTGTTCATTTGATCTCGCTGCAATTTAGCCATAAATGAATGGTAAGGATAATCTTTAAGGAGTTCAAGGAAGTATTTGAAGAGATTTCTTGGTGGCGTTTGCTTTGTAACCAATGCTATCTTCTTTTTTCTTGGCCACTTGATAGAAATTTCCCAGTTCCAATATAGGCTTTATCTGTTTCATCCGACAGTTCTTCAGGTAGCAATTCAAACTTCTGAACTCCACATTGATCTGACTTCCTTTTTTTCTGTGACGTTACTTTCTGCTTCTTATTATCGTATCTTTTCTCTCAACTCTGAGTAAATAATTAGCCATTTTTTAAGTATGAAGCCTGCGCTCTTCATCCTTTTCTTTGCCACTATAGCCTTCCTCTGAACTCTGTATTGAAGTTGCTAGATCGTCTACCTAAAATGAGTCATTCGTCTTTCTAACAAATGCGGTGCCTATCTCACTGTAGGTGTCTAAACGATGCCTCGATAATGCGTTTAACAAGTAAGGACTGCAGGTCGCTCCAAAAATAACTCTACAGAACCTGTAAACAAGAACAGTCAAGTTACC
>JAOBRB020085806.1:10000-14240 GCA_027575285.2 Zoanthus pulchellus
AAATAATTGGCAGCATTAAAGTGAGGAGTAAAAATCTCATTTAAACAAATAATATGGAACAGTGATAGAACATACTAAGTGATTGAACATTGATAGAGTATACTAAGCAAGGTCAAGTTTGGTTGGTTAGAAGACAGGACTTCCATTCTTTCTTAAACTTATGATATGGCAAACTTTTGGGACAAGGTGGTACAGTCTCCCAGATTTTTGGAGCGGAGAATTTAAAGGACGTCTTACCTAAGTTGGTGGATACTCTTGGCCTAAAATAATTCAGATTACTGACAAATCTTGTATTATGATTATTTATACGTGATGCTGGAGTCAGGATATCAAGGAAAATATCTGGAATGCAATCAGTCTCATTTCTCATTTTATGTATAAAGCAAGAAATTTTTAATTTATACATACTATCTAATTTAAGGATTGTTAGGAGTTTGAAATAAGGAGCAGCACTTTTTATTCAATACTTAATATACTGGAGTATAAACTATTGCAAAAATGTTAATGTGCTGGAAATATTTACAACCACAACTTTAATTAGGATAACGAAAATTGAGTTATTCTTTTCAAAAATTGTAACAACTAAAGTCTTCAGGAAAAAAATGTTCATGGACAAGGACTAGGACAAGACATTACTAGTACTATAGAAAACCTTTTTTAAGCAAACTTGTCCTCGGATCTAAAGGTCTCTACTAATTTAATTAAAAAATATTACGTTTCATTTATGAAAGAGAGCACTCGCCTGAGGGCACTGTAAATGACCCAACAAAAACAATTTTGGGATGTGCACCAGCGAGTTCCAACCCTTCTTCACTGTTAACAACCTGTGAAAATAAGGAATTCCTTATTAAAATAGTTATAAAGTACATGTACGCTCATAAAATATCACACATATAGAAATGCTTTCAGCTTGCATCAAATTTGGTTAGTGTAAGTTTGATATGTCATTTTAAATGATTATAATAAAAAAGGGATCATATTTGCCGAGAAAAGCTTTTGGTCTGTCAAAACTGGGTAACCAAAACCACACACTTCTTGTGACCTAAATACAACGTTTAGTTTCTAAAGTATTTTATTTTCAAGATTCCCAAGTTCTTAATTTGGGGTGTTATTCAGGGGTTGTGTTTATATCATACTGGAGGAATAAACAAGAAGTATTTCATTTAAACTGAAAATTGAGGTTTTCCAAGAACTGAGCACAGTCAGGCATACTTAAAAGCACTATTATCATGACTATGATATGAAATATGATGGATATGAAAGAGGTATTTGAGTTGGAAGAATTTTGGCAATGATTGAAAAACCGTCCCTGCAGACCATGCAAGAGTGCATTATTAGGGACCTTGAGCAATGAGGACGTTGTCGGAAAGAACAATAATTAATACAATAACTGCACATTGGAATGCAGTGAGCGAAGCACATGTATGGAGTTGTCTTTAAACTTTCAATGTGACAACACCTTTTTTAGAATTGTTGAAATTTCCAGGAAAGCCCCACATTCATTTCAAGTCACAATCGTGCAGGATTTTCATAATCCTTTGAAGAGGATTATTATTGCCTTTTGAGGGTAAGCAGGTACAATCGAAAATTGAAGATCAAAAGCCCTAATGTCTCTGTAAGTGTAAAAAGAATAACTTTTCTAATTATACTAATAAAAAAGAATTGTACTCTGCAAAAAATTTTCTCACTACACATCTACCTCGTACAATGCCTTTCTAATCAAAGTAGTATTTAATTGATGTTATGCAAAAAACCAAAAAAAATGTAGCTTGAATTAATTTTCAATGGAAGTTGTTTTATAGAGTGGCGAAGACTGACGTCACAAAAATTATAATTTGTGAACTTGTGGAATTTTTCAAAACCATCTGAGGATCAACACTAATAAATAAAAAAAATCCTCGCCAAATATCAGAATGTTGGTGTAAATTGTAACCGAGATATTTTCACAGATATGCTCTCAAGACTCCGTACAAATCCTTCTAAAATGGCTATGTTCATGAGGAAACAAGCTAAATTGATAAGGATTTGTATGGAATTATTGGAGCATAATTGTGGTAATATCTCATCACTGATGGGTGGCAAAATGCTAAATTTTGGCCTGGAGACATTTTTCGTCTTGGACTTTCTGGATACTACATTCAAATTAGTGTTTACAAATAGACATTTTGTGGCGTCATGACTTTGGTACTCTATTTTATTTTTATTTTTTCTGAAGTTTATATATAAATTAGCCAGACATTTTGTACAAAATGACTGCAAATACCCAGAACTCCTTTTCTAATTAAAGCCTTGTCCTGTAGATGATTTGTTGCCTCCCAAATATAAGCAGTACTTGTGAGATTTTGAAATAACTATGACTTGAAATGAAGCTAAATTGTCATAACACTACATAAAATATCACAAGTCAAACAATATGAAGCTACAGTGTATGCAATTTGGATTTTATTTTTTTTAAAAGAACTAAAGCCAACTTTGAACGTGCAGTCTGACTCCATCTATGCAAAGTTATTTTTATAGTGCAAAGTGTGTAATATTTTTTTACTGTTTTATTGTGTTTTCTTTAAAATTGTTGTTTTTTAAAAACTTTGTCACTCATCTTTTGTAACGCATAGTACTTATTTCCATATTTTATCGCTTTTCACATTCTCACATGTGATTTTATTTTACTTAAAATGCAAATTCAAATTCGTTTTGTTTAGACTTGAAAATGATCTTGGAGATATCAAAACGTCGTCAAAAAATTTTATCGCTAGTTTTTATCCTAAAATGTGTTTCGAAGAAACTTCTTATTAGGCTATAAAAGAATATAAGCCCTAATAGGAATTCATGGTTTGATGGCTTAAGATCTTGTAACATTCTAGCAACACGGCATTACAACTACTACTTCATAAAATGAAATTTAAGATAACATTTACACACCTCTTCTCCATTAACAACAATGGGTACTGAATTTTAACCGCTCTAGTGGATGGTGGTGGAGTTGAATTAAGCAAAAACTCCTTCCTGACAGCATAAGTTGCTTCCATTTTTTCGAGGACCTTTATGTTTTTTGTCTTCATCTTTCATACTAAGTGTGAGCTTCGCAGCTATGAGCATTCTCACCACTTCTTATGGTGGTGGATTCCAATTAACTTCACCCTTCCTGGAACTCTTTGTTCCTGCACTGCTAGCAGTTTTTAATGTTTTTCGATTCTGAGCAGGAATGAAGGCTGATGCCTCATATTTGCACTTCCTGCAATAAAACCATAAATAGTAAAAACAATGCATTTTAAAGACAATGATTTTGTGGCTACTATACATTTTTGCCTTACTTACGATAATCATACATGTGCATAACTAAGTAATTCCAATATTTGACTATTCCAATTGCAAGGAAATAGTTTTACTTCTGAGTTGGTCACCATTTGAAAAACTATGACAAATTAAACAAAGTACTATTATACTGTTATTATCTTTGGTGGAATTATTGATTTTATATTTATTGCAGGTAGGCATGCCTAGCACACAGCTTTGTTAAGATTTCATTATTTGTGCAACTTTCGTTTCCTTCTAAGCTTACAAAGCTTTCCATCCTTCTGGGATACATAAATGAGTACTGGCATGTTCTGGAGAACTAAACTGCAGCAGATCTGTGTTCTATTCAGGGGAGTCAATGTTTTTGGTTAACAATATTGAAACCACATATAAGCTTGAGCAACATAAAATGCTTGTCTTTAAAACAACTTAGCTTTAGCAACAATGAATAGTTTTTATCATCTGTTGATAATAAACTATAATTAACATTAAATTACTTCTTTATTGATATAGTACAATGTTTTGGACAGTAGCCCACACCTCAGATAACCTTCACTACCAGGATATAATCTCTATGATTCATTCACCTATCTGCAAATAGCATAGTTATGTTAATGATACGAATAAGAAAGTGTCAGCAACTGTTAATATCACTGGTTAGTTGAACATTTCCACCAGCAAGAAATTGGAGGAGATAACTACAGGTCATTACAAACTCAAAAAAGTAGATAACATAAAATGGAATATAAGGTGTACAAACATTTAATGTCAATAAGGTTTGTATTACAAGAGAATACATTGTGCACAAAAAATAAGGATTGCATGTATTTCAAATCTTGAGATAATTATTCAAAACTTAACTCAATTCTTATTAAAAGAGATTTCTTAAAACATAAAACTGTAAAAACGAACGATAAAATCCGACGTTTCGGAGTAGTCATGACTC
>JAOBRB020085915.1:0-14234 GCA_027575285.2 Zoanthus pulchellus
TACTGGATGGCATCATAAAGCTTGAAGGTAGCATTTGAGCTTACTTGCTGAAAGAAGCCAGCGAGGTGTCACACTTTGTAGCGATTTTTACGGCATATTTCCACTCGGTGGGTTTCCACAGCCGCCAAAAGAAGTTGGCTTTGAAGTTGGAAGAGAGGCAAATTCACTGAACTGCCAATGCATTTACGTATGTACGCAAAAGGGTTAAAAAGAAAACTGATTTCAATATGATCATTTTTTTATTCAAAAGGTACAACGGATTAACATTTGCTACTAAGAGCACAAGTAACAGTCACAGTCCTATCCAAAATTCTTTTATCATCTCTTCAGTTTACAAAACAATTGGTTATCTTACACTAAGAATACTTGCATCCTTGCCTTTGCTTTAGGTCTTGTTTCAAAATAATGCCAGGGCAGTTCTTGCAAAAATTCCAGAGGGATAGTCTTTAGTAGTTGCACCTTTGAAGACCAATAAATCAGTTTGGTTAATCTTGTTTGCAGGAAACTGTATTCGAATCAATGTTGCCAAATCTGTAGGAAAGATCCAGTCTTCATCTTCATCTTCAGAGCAAGCAGAAGTCTCAAAATATAACTGAGAACACATGTAGTAGAATGACTGGGAATTGGGGGTGTATAATTAAAAAAAGGAATATCTAACTGGCAGCTTGGTAATCCAGTGACAAACAAAACCTTGTTTTATCATTTCCTTCGAAAGCTTGGTTATCAAGTGAAATCTCTTTCAATTCTTTTTTCACCTTTCTTTCCTTCTCTTAAATGACGGTAGAAAAATATTTAATATATTATTGGTGTAAATCAAGTGAGAAATTTTTCACTAAATGTAAACAATAAACGATTAATATGATTCTCAAAACCAATCGCTGTCTTTGATTTTACCTTGCCAATGACAAGTCCATTTTGGTCAAATTATTTTACTTAAACTTCACGATTCCAACCATTTGTAAAGTAATGGTACCAGGAGAGACTTAATGGAGCTGAAACCAATTTTAGAGTTGCACACAGTTTGGGCATCCTACTGATGAACAGTAGCTGTTTTGCTATTTTTTTTCTGCGGCATTGTAGTTATGTCTGTTCAGATATCTATTCTGTAATTTTGCAGCTGTTGAAGGGTGTGGGAGCTTTGTCTCTGTGCACATGCTCTGAAAAGTTGAGTTCAAACATGCGCTTAATGTCAATTAAGTCCAATGTCTCTAGCTTGAGCATAGAGGGTGAATTTCGCATTGCATCGCACGCTGCTAACATCTTGTGTAAAGATGCAATTACAGGTTGTCATATCTTCTCCTCCCGCCGAACGTTCGGGACAAGAAGGACAGATTATATCCCACCCGAGCGTGGTTCGTATTTTGTAAGGGTCTTGCTTTTTTCCTGGAATGATCTCTTTAGGTTTGAGGGCCTGGGGACAGTTGCACCCTATCATAAGACCAACTTCCAGATCCTTGTTTATTGGACTTATCTTGTCTTTAATTCATGAAGGTGTGACTATCTCTGTACAGTTTGGGGTGACGGGATCTGTTCCTTTGGTGCCGGAATAGACGGTCTTGAGTATGTCTTGGGAGGTGTATAGAGATCTTTTTGTCAATGGTCTGCACTACTAGACCGTCTACTCTTTGTGTTGTGATTTTGTTTTCCCCGTACATTGTGTTTAGTCTTAGGTTTACATCGGTGCCATCTACTTGAATATCCCTTAGGAGTGACTCCATTAGGAATGTGCTGTCACTGCCATCATACAGCAATGTGTATGTTTGTACATTTAGGTCTGGCTGTTCCTGGTGATGTAGTGTGACAGGAACTATTATGGAGGTAGTACATTTGCATTTGCGACGGCCAATTTTTTTGGGGTAATGCTATCATCTTCCGTGGATGGTGTCTGGACTTGTGAGCGTGTGGTTCCTTGCTTATGGTTTCGCTGGTTTGGTTTGGCTCCATGAAGCAAGGTTGGTTGAGGCTTGTGGCATGTGTCACAGGTCAGCCTACCTGGGCAGTTTGCAGAGCTATGCCCAGTTTTTAGGCATTTAAAGCACAAGTTTTTATTTCTGATTACATCGACTTTCTCGTCCAGTGATCTCTTTCTGAGCTCCAGGCAATTCACTAAATCGTGGGCCTTGTTACACAGGAAGCACTTTTCGGGTGGAATGTGTGGATGTCGATGCATGAGATTAGAATCGAGTATTACACCAGTGACGAAATTAGCTGTCTTTTTTACGCCCGAATTACCCTATTCTTGATTTTTCTTGTCCACACCTTCACTAGAAGCATTTTCTCTCTTGTCTCAGGGTGTCAGGAGAGAAGACGGGGTAATTTGCAAGTTCGGATTCTCCCTTTACAAAGTTTACAATATCTTTGAACAATATCAGTGTTCCAGACTTCGTTTGGGTTTCGTGTGCCTGTCGACATCACTTGACCCCAGAATATGAAGGCAGTTTTGCCCGTATTTGGAAAAGCATCTGACTAGAGTCTAATTCACCCATACATCGTACGACTTTCGCGGCCTCGCTGCAGCGAATTAGGAAATCCGAGAATGCTCGTAAGCGAGAACTGTCAGAATCCTTTACCTTTGGTCAGTTTCTTAAGCGTGATTTGTATGCTTCTGCTACATGTACAGGGTTCCCAAAGCGATTGTCCAAGAGCATGCGTGCTTCACGATAAGCATTCTCTGAGTTGACTGCTAGAAAGCCTTTAATTTCATCGTTAGCTTTCCCACCAGTGTACTTTGCTAGGAGGTAGAGCCGATCTTTGTCAGAGGTCACATTGTCTGATATAATTGAGTCGAATGCAGTAACGAATGCTGGATAATCAAACATGTCTCCAGAAAACGTGGGTGGCTCTTTGACGAGCAAGGAGTAGATGCGTTGTTGGTTTGCTAATAAGGAGCTAAGTTCCGTTTGCTTGTTTTGTATACCAACGAGCTAATTTAGTGTTTTACCCAACGGATCTGTGAAATGCTGGGCGGGCATCTGCAGTTGCCAATGATGCGCGTGTGGTGCTGGGGCTCTGACTATTCTACTGAATTCGGGTTTGTGTGGTTCCAACTTTGGAATAATGGCTGGTACGACTGAACTGTTATTGATAATAAAAGGAGGCGTCAATGGATTAACGCCAGGCCTTTCCTCTTCTGTACTAAGGAAAGGATTTTTTTGTGATTTTAGTTGTGGATTTTTTAGGTTCTGAGGGAGGCAAATAAACTCGGTAAGTTTGGAGATGAACGCAAGTTGGTTTTTGTCTTGTTATTCCCTTCCTCCATTTATTTCTGCTCGGCTCTTTCCTTGGCTTCAGATATGGCTATTTCCTTTTGTAACTGTAGGCGTTTCATCTCCCTTTCTTGAGAAAACATGCTATCTAAAAACGCAGCTTGGCTGCGGCTTCTAAACGCATTGAGCACGCTGACGAGTGTCGGGAGCTAGCGCCCGTTCGCCTGGACCAATTTGTTTTCTGAGATCGGATTTACGGCGGACGTAAGATTGCCGTTTCTAGGGCCCTTATGTGCTCCGACAGCCCAAGTCAGCACTCTAGAGTTTCTCTATCACGCAAGTCAAACCAGTGATACGATTGTTACTTTTCCGTCTCGCTCTGGCGGGACTCATCGAAAGCGTTCTGAGTTTCATTAAATTCTTCTTTTTAACGAATCTATTCGTTTACGAAGCTGTTTTAAATATTGTAGACTTGGCTTTTTCTTTTTGAGAGCTTCAAAAATTAGCTTAGTGTGACGGCTTAAATTTAAGTATGCCCTATTTTGTTTCTGTTGGCAAATTTCTATGCGATACGTGGCTCCCTTTTGAGTAAATTCCCGCTCGCGAGGTTCAAATTCCATTGGCTTAATGTTGTCTACTTTTTCAACGACTGTTTGTTCTACATTTTTTAATAATACTTTATCGAAAATTCTAACATCCTTTGCAGACATTTCTATCGAATATTTGACATTGGTTGACAAGGGTTGGCAGTGATGTTGTTTTACTGTAAAGGCGGCCCGATTGATCACAAATTAATGGCGATGACGATAAGATCAAACTGACTACCATTATGGGTTGTATTTTACGGACTTTAGTAATCGTAACTTTCATTCGACGATAACTTGAAGTTCCATCTTGGAGGTCGTAAACTAGAAATAATACAAATACAGACTTAAATTACTTGCACTGCACGTGATGAGAAAACATTCCGATCATTCCATTTTAACTACGCGTCTTAGTTGTAACAAATTTGCCTAAAATCTTCAATTCTCAGTAATACAAGAGTCGGTCAGAAGCATATATATACTGAGTTGTAAGAAAAACTCGCTACACAAAATCAGATTCTAATTAACTGTAATTGTGGCATTAACTTGCATTGCCATGACAACCCTGATGACATCATATCGTAAAATATGCAAAAAATACTAATAAATTGGATGAATTTTGATAAAAAAAATTAATAATACTGATCAAAAGTCTGACATCATTCTAATTTTATTTTATTTTCTATCTGAACAACAAACCAGAGAAATTAAAATTAAGGGTTCTTGCTACCATGAAAACAAGTTAATTTGGGGTTTCACATGAAGGAACCATGTCACACATTTTTTTAAGAGGCGTTCCATTTTTGATTCGAGCAATTCCTGGAAACAAATACCCACAATGCAATGCCTGTTTTTATTTTTCTTTAGAATCAATAATTTTTAAAACGTGCAAAAGAGCGTTTCGAAAGTTTTTGGTATTCTCTTAGATAAATCGTAAAACAAAACCACATTTAGTCTTGAGGGAATTTAACGGTTTACTTTTTGATCTATGATTAAAAGAAAACATCCGTCGAAAACAAGTCGAGCGATTTATCGTGTTCAATTCGTTTAATTGCAATCAGTGATTGTGACCTTGTGCTATTAATAAGACTCTGAATACTCCATTGTAATGAAAAGGTAAGGTTATTCCCGATGTTGAATGTTTAGTAGGTAGAACTGACTTTCCTTGTCCAGACACTAATTATTGGTCGCCATTTTGTTTCGTTTCGAGTAAAGTGAAAGCACTTGAAATTAATATTGTATGGCTCCATTTTCTTGTTTTCGTTCTCGCCTTTCGCAGTAAAAACAGAGATTATAGTTCAATATTTTGTTTGATTGACAAATTTGTGATTGTATAAGAGGTTTAACTTATGGTAGAAACTGTATGTAAACGGTTAGATATATTTAAAAGTTTAATTGAAAACAAATTTGCTTTTCAACATTGCAAAAATATTACGTTGAGTTTTTTTGTTTGACGTCAAAAATTTATACTCTTATAGCTTTTGTGTTTAGTTTGAAGTGTGGTACCTTGCTATTTTTTAAGCAAAACTTGAAATTTCATGCCTCTTAGATTTTGTATCAAAGTTTGAAGACATTTATGACTTATATACTTTCTTTATATTGAAAGACATTTGTTTCTGAACAGGGTATGCGGGACAACATCGTTATCAATGCTGCTACGGGACAAGCAAACTTAGTATGTTTTAGTCTAAATAAATGTTTCACGCTAGGTAGGTTTCTCTGGACTTTATGGTAAAGGAAAACAAGCCACAAGGCGATAAAATATTTTTATCAAGTAATTTAATTCGTGGTTGATGCCTAAAACTGAAACAGATTCACTCGTTGATTAAAATTCAATATGCTTTGGAGAATGGAGAAATTGAATAACATTAACACTAATAACAGTACCAAACCTTTGCTTGGTGAATATATCTTAAATATTTCTTGGGGTTTATGGAAATGAAAGCTGGATCGCTACATTATATGTATGAAAGAACGCTTTGTTTTTAGGCAAGAATCATATTGATTCAGACGTCGTATTATAATCTACTTTACAGTGGAATTCTAAGGTATGTATTCAATTAACTTTTATTGCAATGAGTATGTAGTTATTCAGAAATGTAGTGCTTTCCAAGGATTGATCTGTATACCGTCAAACAAAATATGACATATTATCATTAATTAGGTCTTAATAATTAATTGTGCTTCACAGTTTATTTAGTTTTAGTTTTATTTAGTAGTTTTTAAAAATAATTTTGGTCGATCTAAGTTGGTCCGAGTGGATCTGACGATCCGAACCTGCCCGTTTTGGGTTCCAAAGTAGGTTGTTTCGGGAGGTTTTGGATGGTTTTGGGTTTTTTTTTGGTGGTTTGGCCGGGGTGGTTTTGGGTGGTTCCATGTTTTAGTAACTACCATAAATCCATAATATTGCTGTTGTTCATTAAATCCAAATCTGTAAAATGGCACTAGAGAACTGTACTAATGTATTGATATGAGAATTTTGCGTTCTCTTTCGGTTTTAAAAAATTATGCACATCAATTTTTTAAACAAATATTATTCTGGAGAATTTTAAAAAAGTTTGAAAATAGAAAAATAATGTTAAACTAAGATTAGAGTCTGATGAAAAGTGTGTGATCTACACAAGTACTCATGATTGTCAGTTACATTAATACTAATGCAGCCTTTTTCTGTGCTTTCTGGACCAATATGAAGTTATTTGTTTTTCTTTTAGTAAGTTGTTGGGTCCAATACGTGGATCCCTTTTCATTTCTGCCTGACACATTTTTGCAGTATATCTTGTTGACTTTGCTTTTGTGCCCGAATCATAACATTTATCCATGATTTCTTTCTGGGCGAAGGTAAACTTTGTAACAGTGTTTTTTGCCTTTTTGCACTTTCGTGCAAATCCTTTAAGAAATTCACAATCAAGATTGTCTTTTGCAGAAGTGGATTCATTTGTTTTTGGTTTGTTATTTTGAAGTATATGTGGTGTAAAAACTGTTGTATTTATTTTAAGTGGTGGTTGTTTGGCTCTTTGCCTTCTAGAACATTCATTGCTGCTCAAATGCCATTTTAAGTTGCCTTTTCGTAAAAATGTTTTGTTGCACAGTTGACATTGAGCCAAACCAGTTTTTTCACTATTTGGATTTTTCGTAACTGTTTTTTCTTTTAAACTGGATTTTTTTTCTGTTGAATATTTTTCGTTTTTTGATTCATGTATAAGAGCAGCAACTTTGTTTGCACTATGTTGATTAAACAACGGTGAACTACCTGTTGTTTCAATTGTAGCTGTTGCTAGTTTTTGTAGTTTTTCAATTGTAAGTTTACCATTACCAAGTTCAGTTTGTTCATAAGTTTTGATGCCCAAACACCTTGAATTATCATAATTAAAGTCAAACTGTGAAATATTTGTAATACCAGACCAGGTTTTGGCTGTGTTTTGGCAGGTTTTTCCCTGTGTTCCTGCCACAATATCTTCTCCTGTTGTTATATTACAGTATGTCGCTGTAGGACTTTAGTGACAACTTGAATGTTGCATAGTGGGATCAAGTTTTGTTTTACCCTTTTATGGTTCAAAGTTAGAAAATGTTGTTAATTTGACACCTGTTATTTTAAAAAAACTTGTCATCCATAATACAAACGAAGTATTTTTGTAATGGGATCCATTGTCAGACAACAGTTTTAGTTCTTAAATATTTGGGTGCAATGTTAAAAAGTTTTTTTGTGGCTTGTTCTAGGCAGCTAGCTGTAAAAAACCAGTTTTTTGTGTCATCCACATCAGAAAAAGTGTCGTGAAATTCCGTAACAAGTTGGTCATTATCATTTTTACACCATGTACAGAAACACCTTTTATTCCAAACCATTCATTTTGTGGCTCATAAAGTTTTTGAAACATTAGTTTCATCATGTAACCACTTACTGCAACAGCTTGGATTTGTTTGAGATTTGCAATATCTGCTGTAAATTTTTCTCTTTGAAATTTTCCTTTAACTATATGACCAATAAATGTTATCATATTTTCTTCTAACTTATCAAGTTCATTAATAAATTTCTCTTTCCTGTCTGTATCACAGTCAAGATTGCCAATTTCTTCTTTTAAGTCCTTACATAATTCAGTGGCCCCCCACCCATCAAATCACTAATCCAAGATTTACTTTTCCCTTCACAGGTGGCAGTTCTATATGATGATGGCTCAACACAGTCAGAACTGTGGATAAAGTCGAGCAGAAAAGCAATGTCATTTACTGGTGTATAAAACTGTCTTGGCATTTGTTTGTGGGGAGGCTTTTCAATGCCTGGTCCAAAACTCTGGCTGTGCAAGCTAGCCTGTATGATTTCATAGTCTGTGCAAGAAACCTCATTTTCACAATTAGTTTTATAATGAAATTTTGCTTTGAGGTCCTTGTTTGTAAGTTGATTTGCCACACAACTGAGAATGCAAATTCTCTCTTCACTCTTGGTTGCACGAGAGTATGGCAGTGCCAGGCCACTGATTATATTGGTGTAATGGTTATTCCGAGCAAGGATTGCACTGGTGTTTGCTCTTGCATCAGCCATGCACTTTTCTTTTTCTGCAGGCAACAGTGAGTTAAGCCAGGCAGGTGTTTTATTGTTTATCCACATTACAAGAGCTTCATGAGAAATCAACCTTGCTGCAGGCTTTAAATGTAAGATTAAATGAAAGTTTGCAGGAACATTTGCTGCCTGTGCTAAGGTTGGGGACGCATACTTTCCTCCAGGAAGCTGATCTTGAGCTTGTCTTTCAAGTGGGATGAGCCATGAGTTTAAAATGATCTCAAGGGCCTCTTGTGTCAAAGTGTCCAACTGCACACCTTGTCCTTGAAAAAGACTGCCAAACATCATGGAGGATGGAAACTATTTCTTCATTGAACAGAGTTGCTCTTGCAGCAGTGCGGCTGATTCTGCATTGTACTTTTCGAAACACTCTTGCATTCGCTTCTAATGGGGATTAAGTTCAAGTACAGACTTTGTATTCTCAATTATTCTGAAAAAGGGGCCAGCGACAGTTTTATCTAGAATTCCAAGAGCTCTAACTCCTGCTAAGTAAACAGGTTATTATCTCCTCAGCCACAAGCTGTAGTAAGCAATTTGGTGATGGCCACTTAAGTAGGAAATCCTGTAAATGGCTTTTATGGTAAAAGAGTTGCAGAGCTGCAGAGTTGTAAAACACTATGTTAAAGTGATTCCCAGTGAATTCAACCAGTTAACTTTGCACACTACTCTAAAAACGATGCACACTCCTGCCGTCTGACTACCACAGGGATGAAAATCTTCACAGACTGTTCTTGTTAGCCTACAGGAACCAGATTCATTTGAAGAAAGAAAAGCCAATGGATTTCTGCCTTGCGTTGCTACATGTTTGAACTATTTCAAGGCTTCGTTTGCTTCTTCACCAAGATTTCTTACATACATATGAAGTTTGCAATACTAATTTCCTGTTTCCTTGAAGAATTTCTTCGAATCATCGCTGAGGTATTTTCCATTTTTCATGCACCTTTGGGAGCAAATCCTTTCTCAGTTCAGTCAGTTGTTCGTTAAAGATTGCATTACATGGTCCCTGATCAGACATGGTGCTCTTATAGAAGTAACCAACACAGCAACTTTGTCTTTCATTAATACATTCTTATCATTGTTTACCGCTTGTGCAATTTCCTGGACTCTTTATTTAATGAATCCACTATGGCTTTTGTGTCAGACCTTCTCAACTCAAGAACGCCCATTGAGTAGGTCTATCACGAGGGAGTAATTTCAAAATCTTTGTAGTGGCGATGATATTTTGTAGTGCCATGTCCATAAAAGGTGTTTCCAACTATCTGGGAAGATTCAGCTGTTTATAGCATAGCCCTTCCCAGTTGTAGATCAGCAAGGTGGTTGGCCTTGATGTGTTGGTGAGAGTAGACTGCCTTATTTGGAAGTCTAGATAAACGTTTCCTTGACTATCACACCATTAGGGGTTATTAAAGAGTTTCCCTCAATCTTTTCCATTTCTTCACTCAAAAGCTTGGTCTGCCTCTTCAACAAAGGGTGGTCCTCAGAACAATTTGCTCCCAAGAGGAGATGGTTATCATCAGATCACTGTACCAGATATGCTGAAAAAAGGCGATATTACATGGTTAAGCTGTTGCATGTTTGAACTCATGTAGTTTATTTAAAATACATGCAGCCTTGCTTTATCAGGTATAAAATTTGATACTGAGAAACATGTGCTGCGAGTGTTTTGAACTTACTAAATGCTCATTAATCATTCATTAGGCCTAATGAATGATTGACAAAAGTTAACAGTTTCACAGTTAACCTAATGCCTCAGCAGTGTTTACACTTGATCTACCTATTGGAAAATATTGTTATTTAATTTATAGTTCAACAATTCTTAATCTTTATTTATTTGACTTAAGTTGTATCTGAACAAGTAATTAACTTTCATTTCTTAAGACCAGAGAGAAAGAAAAAAATGCAAGCGGTTGAAGATATCCATTTATTAAATATCTTGCAATTAAAGTATAACCACATTTTTTAGTTTAATATCAAGTAGTTATTACGTGTAATTTATTGGACTATAATACATTTAGCCGATAACAAAACGAGCGAAAGACTGGGTTCTAGTTATGGTTGGAGGGACAACAGATTTTCAAGATGGCTTCCAATTGTGCTTCGAGTTTTGATGCAAAATGCCAGCAATTATTTAACAAAAAAAGACGTTCCTGGCGCAAAATTGCCTTGTGCAATTGTAGAGGAGTGTAGTGTGATTCAATTGAGAAGGTGGCTTCTTTGCAGGGGAGCTAAAACAATCTGCTCAAAGAGCCTTCTAGTCATATGGTAAGTTTATTTACTTGAAAACCGTGCTATTAGTTGCTGCGATGTTCGAGTTCTTAATTTGTTATCTCTCAACTTTTTAAGGGTTAAAGTTTACCAAAAAATAGGTTGAATGCAAAGTATCTTCGTGATCCGGATTGTCCACTCAGTTTGCTTCGTAAGAAATCTCAACTTGGACCTTTGGAAACCACTGAACCTGAAATGTCACAAAGCCTTCCGAAGGAGGGATTTAGTGACGATTTGTTGACCGTACCAAAAGTATGGTTTGGAACTGTGTGGAAATTTATACTTGTTTAACTGGGTTAAGTCAGCACACACCCTGACTTTTGCCGTGTTCCCCTTGGGTGTGACTAGCCTTGGGGCACACCATTTTGTAAGTGAATTTACCTTCGTCTAGCATTCTTTTAAGTTCTCGTTTTGCTTCCTCTTACAAAGGGATAAGGACTCTTTTGGGAACTGGGATTACAAATGGTCTGGCCTTTTCTTGATGAGTACTAGTATATTCAGTTTTCATTTTGCCCAGGCCCTCAAAAAGCTCGGGGAGTTCATTCATCACACTGTCTTTTACACCTTGTTTTTTCATTCCCTCAACAAGTTTTATTAATTAAAGCTTTTTTGCTGCTGTTTTACTGAGTAGGGGGTGTTCCAAATCTCGCAGAACGTTTACTTCTTTATTAACAGCTATCCCATAACATTAGTTTCAAGTTGGGCTGTGAATACTCCTTTCCAAACCAACTTTTGTTTGCTAGCTCCTCTTAAAATTTTCTTGGTGGGTCTGAGTTTGGGAGCTGATGAGAGTTTCTTAACAATTTTAGGCGACAGTACTGTGACAAAAGGCCATATTCCTATTGACGTAATTTTGAGTCGGGCGTGCTATGGCTTCTGGGAAACCGAGTCACGCACCAAACATTTGTTATCGAAACTCTGAATGTTTTGATTAGTTTGAGGAGGAGGTGGATTCATATGGCAAGCCATACCGGTCAAAAGTGGGTTGAGTTCTGCGATCAACATCTGGGTTTTAGACATTGGCGGTCGACCCTCCTAGATCACCGGTTGAGTTGCAGAGACTACTGAACGAGTTTTAAAAAGTACTGGTTGAGTTTTCGAGACTGCCGAACGAGTTTTAGAAACAACTGGTTGAGTTTTAGAAACAACAGATCGAGTTTTAGAAACTACTGGTTGAGTTTTAGAAACAACAGATCGAGTTTTAGAAACTACTGGTTGAGTTTTAGAGACTACTGACCAAGTTTTAGAAAGTACTGGTTGAGTTTTATAGACTGCCGAACGAGTTTTAGAAACTACTGGTTGAGTTTTAAAAACTACTGATCGAGTTTTAGAAACTACTGGTTAAGTTTTAGAGACTGCCGAACGAGTTTTAGAAACTACTGGTTGAGTTTTAGAAACTACTGATCGAGTTTTAGAAACTACTGGTGGAGTTTTAGAAAATACTGATCGAGTTTTGAAAACAACCGATCAAGTTTTGGAAACTACTGGTCGAGTTTCAGAGATTATTGGTCGAGGTTCAGAGACTATTGGTAGTTTCAAAGATTATAAGTCGAGTTTTAGAAATTACTGGTCGAGATTTGGAGAATGCTAATGGAGTTCTAGAAGCTACAGATTGAGTTTTAGAAAATACTGATCGAGTTTTGAAAACTACCGATCGAGATTTGAAGAATGCTGATTGAGTTCTAAAGACTTATTGTCGATTTTTAGAGATTGCCAATAGAGCTTGGAAGATCTGTCTTGAGTTGAAAGTTTGCAGGTCGAGATTAAGAGACTGCCAGTCGAGTTAGTTTGACTGCCAACCGATGGACGAGAAGGAGCTGGGACCGACAAATATAACAAGTAAGTTAGTTTTCCTGCCAGTTTGGTTTCCCGAGAGGAAGGTGGCGGAACGAAGACAATTCGAGGAGCTTCTTCGGCGAGTTCAAGAATTGTCAGACGCTATTAGTACTCTCTCCACGTTGATGCTGAAGTCTCCAGGGCTTTTCGTCCAGTAGGTACCGCCTCAGGCAATTTGGGAAATTCGAGGGAGCTGACAGTGCTTCTGGCTCCAGCGGCTACAAGTCTAAGTTCAAGTCAAAGTCCACGGTTTGCATTCCGCAGAAATTTTTTGAACGACGGCTCTCGTTTTTTATTAAGAAGGTCCAAAGCTAAGACAGCCATTCCGAAAGGCCCGTTTTTGAGAGATCTCGTTTTATTGGGTGGTCCAGGTGATACATTCGTTCCTAGACAAGGGTTAAAGTTAATTTTCATTGAGCATGGACACATTATCTCGGCCTCTCAGTTTGATAAATCGATGTCGGAAATTGATGTGGAGGTTGTCATCAAGGAGGCCTTTGAGGAAAAAATTCCTCCATTAGTAGACTTTGAGATCTTAATGTCAGTTGGCAGCAGGTTGGTGAAGCCTAACCTGGCACCTGGCCAGATGGGCATTAATAGAGTAATATTTCATCGACTATTCAAAGACAAGCCCGTGTATGTACGTCCAAATCAGCAGTTGATTCAAGAAATAGCTTCCAATCAGGTTTGTGAATATTAAGAGAGACTTGGTCGAAACTGACAGTGACATGTGGTATGGAAATGGAAGGGGGCTAATACCCATCTCCTTAATTTATTAGTTTTCACAACAAGTGGTGCAGACTGCATTAGTGTCATGTATGCAACTTTTGGTGATTTTAGGAAATATAAACAAAATAAACTGATATTCAATAATTAACTAATAAAATGAAGGATTTATTAAAACCTTGATGTTTTACATTCTCATGACCCATTAATTGTTATAAGATTCATGAATGAGTTTCTAATTTAACTATAATAAAGAAAGCTTGTGATCATGATGTAGTAAGTAGAGTATGAAACAAGGAAATGCCCACTAGCAAGAATTAAAGCCAATTGGCTACTTACTACAGATATTAGGGTTGAACATTGATTCTGAATTTATATAGTCATTCTCAAATGTTTACAGAAACTCCGGAGCAAGAAAATAGAAGATGACGATGACCTTTAAGTCTATGCTGGAAGTGGAAGGTGATTATACTGTCTTTATATAGGTTATAAAATGTTTAAATAACTTTGTTACTTTAGGTGTGGTTAGATCTACAAAATTAGAGGTCAGTGAAAAGTTGTGTCCCTAGCCTATTTGTTTGTAAAAACACTGTTTTATGTGGGAGGGTAATTCCAAAAAAACTTGAAGATGAGAGAGGACAAATTGAAAAATATCACAGTCAAAGGTACTTTTGTAGCAGACTGATTACAGGAGCAGAAACTACTAAAAGGAGTAAAACTACAAGGAGATCAAATATTATTATTTTCTTGAAATATTAAAATTGATTCAAGCACCAACGATGACTTTTGTTGACTATAGTTTTCTATGTAATTTTTAGTGGATGTGTTTAAAACATTTCATAATGTTTAATTGTGTTACTAGGCTTTACTGTGAATGTATATAACATGATATATTTCATATACAAATGCCATTAGAACTGAAAGGGTTTATAGTGTCATTTTTTTATTTTGTTCAAAAGTTGTTATAATAATAATAATAATAATTATAATAATAATAATAATAATAATAATAATAATAATAACAACAACAACAACAACAACAATAATAATAATAATAATAAT
>JAOBRB020086025.1:0-14230 GCA_027575285.2 Zoanthus pulchellus
TACATAGGTTAGGAATTTTTCATTGGTTCTTCGAATTCTGAGATTATAGATGACAATAGTTTTCATTTCAAGAAAAATAAAAAAAGCGATATAGGGACTTTAATGTACATATCTATTACGCGCATTGTTATGGCTATTACTAAAACCACGAACGGGGAATGTGGGAACAGGAATGGAGGAACGGTAAAGCAGGAACGATAAAACGCTGAATCTTTAAAAGGCAGGAACGATAAAAAGTGTAAGTGAAATTGACCCTGAAAATTGAAACTGAAGTGTAGTTTTTAAAACTGATAACGGAAAGCATAATGGTTGAATATGTTTTAGAAATTTTTTCGCTACTAAAACAAACGGTTGCAAGCGACTTTGTTTATATACACCAAAAGACGAGGCTTTTCTGCAGTGTTTTGAAAAATGTTGTCTTGATTTGATTGTCAGGCTGTCACTGATTAGCCGTGTATTACATAAACATTTCACAGAGTTGAATAAACCAGACCCCGCATTTAGTGTTTTGAATGTGTCGGTGTATCAAGAAAATGTTGTCCCATCTCTATTTTATGAAGATTTTTAAACAAAGTATTTATAAAATGCAAATGTTATAGTTTTTTAATTACTGAACCGATCTTTATATTTTGTCTCTTCGTTTATATTCTCATCTAGATAAGATACGAAATTCGAACAAGCATACAAGATTGCACAATAAAAATAACATTAACATCACGCTCCACTGTTTATATTTATCTTATGTTTTTAGAAAAATGATCGATGGATTACGAAATTCTATTAATTTTCATGGACTTGAATTTTATCGTTTTGTTCGTTTTCATTGATATAATGCTTGGAAAACTGATGGGTTAACCTTTTCAAGCATAGCTCTCCAATTTGTTTTACTCAAGTTTTTCTAGGTCGGTGTTCTGTGTGCTGCGAAGAACATGATAGTTTAAGAGCTTATCTGATTATCTCTTTTATCTCCAACTGTTCTACGTTCAGTTAGTTACTACTTCAATTTAGAACGGTGCTCATCAAAAGTTTGAAATATCTAAAGATCATCTGAAATATTATTCTTTGTAGAAATCATCTTGTTATAATTAAAAAACTATGAAAAATATAACGTCGTCTTTTAGTTTGTGTTCACCTAAATTCAGTTGCATATATAAATATTTCTCAGCTAACAGGTTTTTGGTAATACGTTTTTAGTCGCGCATCTAGCTAATGCTATCTGGTGTCCATATCAGTTAGGAATATAAATAATCGTTCTTAACACCTGTTTTAACGCGAACTAGCACGGACCAAAGAGTTTTTCAAAACGGAAAAATAACTTTTCCAATCACCAGTCCTAATTGGCACAGTAACTATGGCAACATCAACTTCAACATCAACATCAGCATCAACTTTGTCATATTTATCATTATCATTAAAACCTGTAATGCTCGTACAGAGCGGCTCTTTTGAACATGTGTTTATTTTGCTATAATAAAAGTGAAAGTAACACGTGCTCTTATGTAATGCCTAATCATTCTAATGGGACTTATTGGAACTGAAAGGTAAGGGATGGGAGATGCAGAAAAAATTGGTAAATCATAAATTTACTTACAATTTTTTATGTCCACAAAAAAATCCGAGCCCCAAATTTTAAAATGAGTCCGCAAAAATATAAATCGCTGTTAAAGATGACAGTAAAAAATAACCTGAAATAAAAAATAACCTACATTTACAACAGAGACACACTAACAACTAATCTGCACTCTTTTTGTAAAGATAAAAACGTTTGTCTGAAATCCATGCAACTGTTACACTTGATCTTGTAAGGCAGCCATTTTTAAGTGAATAACTTGTTAGTTCTAATCAACTAGAACAAATTATCATATCATAAGAAGCTAAATAAATAACCAATAAAAACTCGATTGTTTCCCAAATACCCGTTTTCATAGTATTATTAACAAACATCACAACCAACTAACAAACAACAAACGCAATTAATTTTGTAGATACAGATGAGTGTAAGCCAAATCCCTGTCAGAACGGAGGACAGTGTACTGATGGAGTGAACGGCTACAGGTGTTATTGTTCAGGAGGATACAGAGGGACACATTGTCAGACAAATAAGTACCAAGGTACCTTGACAAACATTATGGAAGTAAGTTAACAGCCACGACGCCATTAATTTTGTAGACATAAATAAGTGTGCCTCAAATCCATGTCAAAACGGAGGACGATGTACAGATGGAGTGAATAAAATTAGGTACACGTGTTCTTGTTTAGCACTAGCAAAATACACTGGGAAACATTGTCAAGCAAATAATTAACTAAGTAGTTATGGAGCCTTGACAAACTTCATGAAGCCAAGCTAACAAACAAACTCCATTAATTTTGTAGGCATAAATCAGTGTGTCTCAAGTCCATGTCAAAACGGAGGACGATGTAGAGATGGAGTGAGCAGCTACACGTGTTCATGTTTAGCAGGATACGCTGGAAATAATTGTCAAACAAGTGAGTAACTTCGATTCTATCGAGTCCTTATCGTGTGTTAATATTACTTAATTGTCATACAGGATTGTCGCTTGGGGACATACGTGCCGCTAAATCTTATACCGATAAATTACTGATACTTCAGAAACGCGCCTGAGACTATAATGCACTATGCCGACAGGCAAGAGCGTACTATTCCACTCATTTTGAAGTCTAATATTTTACCCATTCAAATAATGTATTTTCAAAAAACAGCAAATTTAATGCACAATGTCCCTTACAGAGCTGCCCCTTGCTTGAAACAACAACTTTTCACAAAGACAACAGATGTGCATAATTACAATACGATCGAGATCATCCAGCATATAGGGAATTTGTTTGCCAAACCTTCGAAACTTGAAATTCAAAATGGCTCACTTTCTTGTTTGGGCACCAGAATTTGGAACTGCCTTCCCATAAGTTTGCGTAACAAAAACAAAATCTATTTTAAAAAAGATCTTTATCAACACCTCAGAAAGTTATTAGAATCAGAAAATAAATAATTGTCAAACAAGTGAGTATAACTAGGTAGTTATGGAGCCTTGACAAACTTCATGGAGCCAAGCTAATAGACAAATTCCATTAATTTTGTAGATATAAATGAGTGTGCCTCAAGTCCATGTCAGAACGGAGGAACTTGTACAGATGGTGTGAACAGCTACACGTGTTCATGTTTAGCAGGATACTCTGGGAATAATTGTCAAACAAGTGAGTAGCTCGGTTAAAGAAATTCTAGGAAGTTAATTAAGCAACATTGAAAAACATTATGAAATTGATTATGGAGGCAAGATAACGACCACAACTCCATTAACTTTGTAGACATAAATGAGTGTGTTTCAAGTCCATGTCAGAACGGAGGACGGTGTACTGGGGAGTGAATAGGTACACGTGTTCATGTTTAGCGTTGTAATTAGATTGCAATCCGTGCCGTTGCCGAGCTCCTTTTGATCGGTTGTGTGGATGCAAACCAAGCGATGCACAACAGACAAGAATATTTTATACTTTGTTATGTTAAAAGTACATTTAAACAGAATAAAATATATCCACAAATTTATCATAGCTATAAGTTAAACTAGTGAAATAGTAAAAACTGTGTGCGTGCTTTTTCATGTTTGAGTTGTTATTTTACTTTAAACCTGGTTCTCACTTGTGAACTATATAAGTACAACTACAAGTGCAAGAAAAAGAATTATTTTCCTTTCTCTTGCGCTTATTCTCATTTCATTTGTTTCTCAGTCCAGCGGAACATCTATAGCACAAGCAAAGAACACAACGCAAAGTTTCCTATGCGCCACCGGTATATTTGACATTTTATTGATTATATTCATAAATTTGGGCTTAGCTTCATACACGGTGGTTTGTAAGAAATCTAGACATCAAACATTCGTCTTCTTTTCAAAGTTTTGCCTTGGTTTTCTCGTTAAAAAATTTCGAAATACTAACTCAAAACTCGAATATTCACTGTTACTAACCCAAAGTTTCTTCTTACGAATTTCATATTACTATTACTAACTTGAGATTTTGTGTTACTATTTTGGAATTTCATGTTGCTAACTAGAAACGTCTTCCAACTAACTCGAAATTTTTTTCAAACTCGAAATTCCTTGTTTGTCAGAAGCGAATTACATGATAGTCAATAGAAATTTTGTACTCTTCATCCGTCAATCAAGCGATTGTCGAATTTAATTCAGATGAATTTATTTCGAAGCTGTCCATGCTACAAAATTTGAGTATCCTGCGACGAAAAAAAAAAAATTTGACTAAAGAATTAAATGTATCCAAGACGTTTTTTTCCGTTTATCGAAAACGGATTAATTAGGGTTAGTTCCTAAAATTGAGTAGTTTGTTTACATATATAGATGAGCTGTCGTAATAAACGAGAAATGTAAAGAATTGACGAGGTGATAGCGGAGTTTATCATAAGAAATTTCGATTTCGTTTTATCACCATCAAGTGGGTATATACGTAAAAAAACTACGAATTAAAAGTAACTAGTCCTTTTAACAAGAAACTTGAGTTCACTGTATTGCAAGGTGCGCATTATATACAAAGCAAGAGTCAAATATTTTTGAACAAACACATTTTTTAGAGCAAGTACTAACTGCATAGTTAGACTCCTTATCAAGTTCAAATGGAATAAAAACGAAATACACTTTTTTTTTTATTAAGAACCAGTAAAATTTTGCCCAGGCTCAATGTTCTTATTTTTTTCAACATCTGAGGCTAAAAATGTTCTTATTTTGTTCTTAACTGCAATATATCTTTTATGGTTGAAAATCGATTTTAAAGGTCTTTCAGTGTTTATGTATGCTCAACAGTTAACTTTTAGTTTAAGAACATGTGTACATCAGGTATAAGGGAAATTTGAAGAAAAAATTATAGGGATACGGCAAATTTGATTAAAAATTATAAGGATACAGGATATTTCGAAATACACGTAAAATTTTATGTATTTTACAGCAGGTGACAGTACATGTAATTGTTACAATTGGAGTATACTTGTATTAAGTAACGAAATATATTTAATGTGTGACGCTCAATGTGATGGCTGCTTGCCACGCTCAGATTGTCATTTTTTCTTTTTTTTAATTTTTTTTTTCTAAATTTTCATTTCAGGCTCAAATTGTTCTTAATTTGTTCTTATTTTGGGCGATTTGAGCCTCACTGTTCTTATTAAGTGTGTTCTTAATAAAAAAAAGTGTAACAGAAAGCAGTTCACAGTGAAAGGTTTTTTAAAAACGAAACTCGGAACTCTCAAAAATCATGAATAGTGTTATTTAAAGTGTCTTTCTGAACGTTTAGTCAAAAACAACATCATAAAAGAAATTTTTACAGAGAAAATATTACATTTGACCTTTCGGAAATGTTTCTACCAAGATTTTTACTCGATCTTTGGCAAACCTTTAACTTTGCTAGACATGAAAGTCAAAAAACAGCTGTTATTGAAGGGCACATTGCTTTGTTTTGGCTTTAAAATAGTCAAACTTTGGCAGCTCGCAAGCTCGCAAAACAAAGCATTAAGTTCTATAGTAAGAGTATTAATTTACTAAAGTCTTAAAGAGAAAAGCAAAGAAATGTAAGTAGTTTAGTAAAATTATTTCCAAAAGTACTCGAGCAGCTGATGTCGTAAACATGCAAAAGTCGCCGAGGTCGTTTTTTTTTTAAGAATAACAAGGAAAAACTATTAAAGCCAAATTTATGAGATAAAGTATATTAAGAATGAGATAATTTAAAGTTTTTAGCAACATCTGTGGAGAAATAGTAAAGAAAAAAAGATTTTGTAACGTTTAGTAATTGCAACTCAGAGCTGAAGAGTTAACAAAGTAGAAGAAGAGATTAGAAATTTTCAACCCAAAAGGGTCAAGGATAATTTAACACCTGAAGAAAGAGTAGCTCTCAAATCGCTTTGTAATGAGAACACTTTAGTTATCAAACCAGAGGACAAAGGCTCATCACTTGTTATTCAAAATAAGCAGAACTACATTGCTAAAATAAGGCATGTGAAGAATTAGATAACGGGAATGTTTACCAGAAGTTAAATTCTGATCCTACAGAGGACATTGTTAAAGTAGTTAACGCTGTTTCTAAGAAAATGCTTAAGAAAGGAGATATAGATGATAAAACAGCGGAATTTCTAAATCCACTTAATACTAAGCCTTCAAGGTTTTAGACTTTGCCCAAAACTCATAAGAGACGTGGTTCCAATGTACCCGAGTATTCCTAAATATCTAGGTTTGGAGGCAGCGAGAGTTGAATCAAAGGAAAGTTCAAGTTCCGTCTACGAAAAGTTTAATGGAATGTCTAGAGATTTTTTTAGATTCTAACACGTTTGAATCCAATATTTATCATTTCAAACAAATTCACGGTACCGCGATCGGGCCAAAAATGTCACCAACTTATACTTGCTTGGCGATGGGACTAGTAGATAAAAGGGTGTGGCAGGACTCACTACAAAAACCTAAAGAATGGGACCGATTTATGGATGATGTTTTGGGAATTTGGTGTCACGGCAAAGAAGCGTTCGATAATTTCTTAAAATTTCTCAATTCTTTGTATCCGGGTGTTTCAAAGTTTACCGGTGAATTAGGCGAAAATGGTCTGCCATTTTTGGATACTTTTTCAAGAATTGTAGATGGTCAGATTATTTCAGAATTATTTACAAAACCTACAGACAAGCATTTGTATTTACGGTTTGACTCGTGTCATCCTTTGCACTCTAAAAAGAGTATTGCATATAGCCAGGCTTTTAGGATTTCACTTCTCAACTACAGTTCCGAGAAAAAAACTCAGACCTTGAAGATCTGAGGAGCCATTTAGTCATTCGAGGACATCCGGCTAGTGAAATTTCCAACCAGATTGAGAGAGCCAAAGAAATTTCCAGATCATAAATAATTATAGAGAAACAGAAGAAACAAAACAACAGCAGAGTGCCATTTGTTGCAACTTGCAATCCCGGCTTACCAAATATATCGGGTATTATTCGGAAATATTACCACATTCTTCAACAATCAGAAAAATTAAATGAACCACCTTTGATTGCATTTCGAAAACCGAGAAGCTTACATCAATCATTATTTAGTAAAGGCTAGAGTCAAATAAAAAAATGACAATTCAACCGCCATTTCTTCAGAAACACCGGGGTGTTAAAAATTACATAACACCAAATGTAAACTTTGCCAAGTTCTTAAAGAATCAGATTGTTTCACAAGTTCAGTTACGGGAAGAACTTATATAAGATCAAAGACAGCATTAACTGTAAGAGCAAAGGTGTTATCTATCTTATTACATGTATAGATTGTAAAAAACATTACGTCGGAGAGACTGGGACTCCGTTTTCTATTAGGCATTATGGTCACATAAGTGATGTAACAAAGAAGCCGTTTTTGCCTTTATCTAAACATTTCAATCAGGGCAATTGTTCTTTTGAGAACATTTCTATTATTGGGATAGAGTTGCTAAAGTAGATGTTAAAACTAGAAAACAAAGAGAAGGTTGGTGGCAACACCAATTATGAACATCACAGCCTTTAGGAATTGATAACAGAGAGGAATTTATTGGTTAATCCAACAATGCATTCTTTAGTTGGGCGGTTTAATTATTCATATATGTTATCTTATAGTTAACGCATTTTACGTATAGTTTTATCAGATTAGTTTACTCCACACGAGAATTTAACCAAGTAAGTAGCTGTTTTTATGAAAAATATTTTAGGGACATTGTCTCATTTTTCTGTATTTTTAATTTTAATTTTTATAAGCTTGTATTTAGAGTAACTCCATTTTATAATTGATATTTTAGTAAACCTGATGAAGAACTTTTGAAACGTCCGAAAATTTGTTACATTAAAGACTTCAACCAAGTTGGTCTCTGTTTGCCATGAGTCTACCCTTACATATTTATTTTTGCTGATGATCGGCGGAATCCGTCATTAGACTGGATCCGGAGTCACATACTTGGAGTCAACAGCGTGCAAACTACGTTGGTAACAGCACACACCGTTTCATTATATATAGTAGTAGGGTGGAGTAGTTATTAGGGGTTTTGCTTAACGGGAACCGTTACAATTAAGCGGATCACGTCCGTCAAGCAAACTGAAAGCTGTATGCAGGCTAGTTAGCGCTTAATTGGTCGCAACCGACCCTTAACTTTAACGCGATCGACAATCCTGCATGCAGGATGTGAACTTCACCTGAACTCAACCTGAACTTAACCGGGAACTTGAGGGGATAGCGAGGCCGCGTCGCGCAGCGACCGGCTGCGGCGGAGTGAAGCGACGCCGGCAGACGAGGCCGAGTGGATAACCTTCCCTCCACCGGAACTTGCGAGCGTCTGAACCCTTCACCTCGCAGGATAATCACCTTTCCTCCACCCAGATCGCGGCGATACCAATATTGTGCGCATATAGGGGGAGGCGCCCACCCAGCTTCGCTGGGTGTATTTGGCACCCAGCTTTGCTGGGCGTATTTGGCACCTGCAAGGCACATCTGCGGGCGCGAAGCGCTCGCATCAACGCCCCGCATCATCATCATCCCTTAGTTGGTATAATTACCGTTGCAAGAGAGAGGTCAATGTCTTTGCCAAACGCTGGACGGATGAATGGCCATTTAAGATGTGCGGCGCGCAGCCCCCTTTACGAGATCATGGTTGAAAATACGCTTTGCATAATACGCTTGAATTACATAAAAAAGAAAGTACATTATCAAAATTTGTGACGCAAACACATTACCTTTTTAAACGTGCCTTTGCGCCTAATAAATGAGGGGTGGATGGAAGAGGAAAGTCAAAATAACGGGATGGGAGCTGAGATTCCGAGTAGAAATAGAAGTTTTTTTCAATATTGAACACAACTGGTAAGATCTGCTTTTATTTTTACACTTCTGTGGCTTGGAAAAATGGTTTCTACAAAAGCTGTTTTCATCTTCTCTCAAGAAGTGTGGCAATCTTAGTGATTTTCCTCAGTTCGTTGATTTGCTCAGCTACAGTTCATTTTTAAAAATCAGTAAAACACAACTGGACGATCTAATTCTTAGTTAGCCTAAGTTAAATTTATATCAATTTAAAGTCAGTTATTTATTAAAGTCACAAAAAAAGCCCGAGTTGCATGTGTGTATGTTTACTTACGCAAAAAAACAGTTAAAATTCGTGTAATTTATCTCTAACTCCAAAGTTCTCGTGGTCATTTTTTTTAAAAAAAAGAATGATGTTTTTCAAGGAAAATTGATGTCTTCTAGACAACCTTTTTAAGAGATTCTTCTAACTTCAAGATATTTTGAAAAGTATGTCACCATCAACCTGGAGGGGGGCATCGCCATTACGTGGAGTAGACAATATCTGTCTTTTCAAATCCCGGAACTCGTGTTTAAAAGTATAATCGTTGAGAATTTGATGATAATACAAAAATATAACACGTTACTTTGATTGTAGTTCAAGAATTCCTGTTCGGGCTCGCCCTGTGATGGGGTACTGAAACCTCCCCCACAAAAAAAAACAATACACCACACCAATTTCGTCAGACAGTTAGTCGAAGCATGCATCTGAGAAAAGAGGAAACAACGATTTTGGTTAAAAACTGTTTGATTAACTAAGAACAACTATTATTGAGGAGAAATTACAGCAAGTACAATGTTTTCCTTGCTTATAGTATTTTTCTTCCTTCTCCCAACTAGCACGGGACAATCGGGTAAGTAAATGATAAACTAAAAGTTCGTAATGCTGTGTCTAAAACTTTTCAAATCTTTGTAACTACACAAAAAGGAACGCCTAGAATTGTAAAAGTAACTGTTTTTTATCGTAAATGACAATTAATTAAATTGCCGCACAATGTTTTTTGAGTAAAACTAGAAAACCTTTTTTTTTTCAAATTCGTTTGACATTCGTGTCTTTTGAAAATAAACTTTTTAATTTTGGATTAATTTTAATGTTCTTGTGTAAAAAAAGAAGGGCCGGTCAGTGCGTAAAAAGTAAACTCTTATCTCCCTCAATTAAACTGTTGTTGCACAACTTCATTAAGTTCAGCCCAGTTTTTTGCATGATAGTTTAGGCTTCTAAATATTTTTTCTTATATGCATCCATATAAATTTCTTTTAGCTTACAAGTATACAAGTAAATGGTTCGACCAAGCAAGTACAAAATCAAAGTAGTTGAGGACAGTAAATAGTGTTAAAAATTGTTTTCAATCAATTTGAGATAGCGCGTTTCAAATAAATCAACGAAAAAGTGAACGTGTCAGTGTGTCAAACTGTTGCCAAGCCACAAAAAGAGCCATACGTGACGCAGTTTGTTCCTCTTTCATCTGTGAGCTTTTCGACGTTCAACGCAAAAGCATTTCTCTTTACTAATTTGCGATTGAGAAAGAGCATTTTATTGAAAACTTGTATTACTTTCTCTTTTTAACGAGAATGATGAAATACATGTGTATAAAGCTAAAAGATTTAAATTCTTTTTTTAAAATGCACTGGGATTGTTATAGATGTGAAATTGCTTCTGAGAAAATTTCCTTTCTTTATAATTAATACTCATTATATCTTGATGCAAACCAAAATACATTTGAAAAAAGAGAAAAAAAGATGTTGCTTAAAGAATACCATGGCTATCAATAGATTCAGTCTCTTGTGCCCTCATCAGACAATGGTAAACTTGACATGTGATCACTCCAACGTGCGTTCAGCTAAAGAACCTAGCTGTACCTGGTACTCCGTCCACAATAAACATGCGCAGACGTGATAAGCTTTTATATTTTAAACTGTTTGAGCATAACCACTATCTTATGATAAAAAATATTGCCGATTGTTTGTGTGTTGTTATTTAAAAGGAAAAAAATTATTATATGTGTTTTTAAAAGTTTAAACACAACAATATTGATATCTCGTAGTTAGAATGATCGTAGTTTGGATCTTACTTTTTGATAACAATGTCGTTATACGATTAATTATTCATAGTACAGATCCTAAAATGTCCAAATGATAACGTTTGTATAAATGAAAGACTTTCTTTTACGTTTAGAAATTGACGAGTAACCAGGATTACACATTAAAAAACGTTCTCTGTAGTTTCTCTTGCATCTGTTGATAGCAAATCGCCATCAAATTCAAAAATACAGATAACTTTTTTACATAGACAGCCCAAAAGTTAACTACGTATAGCTTGTTTTTATCTAGAATAGAATCTACTGATCACGTGTAGAATCAGCACTCCACCTCTTATACGCCTAGACACATTCATTTATGAAAAGAGATGTGTCGATATAATGTACATATCAATATCATTGAGACGCGTATTGTTATTACATTTTGTACAAAAATCTAACTCCTCACTTTGTTGCTAATTTGAGATTACGGACGAACAATTCTCATTTCACTAGAGTTAAGAAACAGACTGCTGCATGTGACAATCATATAAAAACGAATCCTTGAAAAATTGTTTGTTATTAAATGTTTCGTATATGTCGTTCTAAAAACATCTTTAGAAGTGTCGCCGTTAAAACAAAATTTGAGTTTGAATAAACAGAATCACTAACTGATTAGAAATAAAAATACTTTTAAAGGATGCGTTAATGTTTATCAACGCGGCTGTTTATTTGCCTTTCTTGTACTATTAATATTATGTGCAAAAAATTCCTGAAAACCGCTAAAAAAATCTCACGGCTAATAAAATGCATGAAGATTAAACATATAATTTAACAATTTTTTGGTCAAAGAATAAAAGCTTTAAAGATCCTGAAAATTTTAGTTTACGCCTTATTGAACTTTTGACCAACTTGATAGTCTAATATAATGCATAAAAATGTAAGGCTCTTTACAAATTTGGTTAATAAATTAAAATATATTTAGAGCATTGATATCTATTGCGAAACATCATCTACACTAGATTTGAAGACTCTTCCTACAGTTGACTACAAATTTGCGGATTGAAAACAATGACATCAAAACAAATAATCTTGCACAACTTACCCACAAGACGCAGGTTCTATTCGCGGCCTTTCCAAAATTTGATTCATTTGCCGACCTTCTTTACTGCCGAAATGAAGTCGCTAGTTTTCATCCTTTGTATTTATAACAATAAAAAGTTTGTACTTTCGAGAGCTGAGGTGTGAAATAAAGAAAAGCCTATATGGTTACTGGTACTAAATACCGATATGTAAGTTAATCATCCAGTTGTAGACCTTCAAAGAGGGGGCCTGGGTCAAATGGATTTCCCCTTCTAGTTCTCTTCTTTTGATTTTCGTCCTGATTTCATTTTTTTAGTGATGGCACCCGATTTTACAAGCAAACACGTTTTTGAAAAACTATATGAAAGCAAGGTCCATCCAAACTGTACTTCACAATTTTGACATAGTTTATACGCATACGCATGCGCCTAACTGTCATCACTGGATTAACTTCCGATCAAGAAGCTGGAGCAATCATGGACGGCATTTTTGTCCCAATTTTTTATAACTTAAATCAAGGCTTAAATTGCCACTATGAAGAAACGGCATCTTTCAAATCTAAGCTATTCTAAAACATACACAAGAAGTTTGTATAACTATAAGAATAAAAATACTGTTTTCTGTTTTCAAATATTTCTTTTCTTTCCAAAGATATTTAAGTTTTAAAATATGAAAGTTAGGCAAGTTATAACGTCATATACTCAATCGAATTTTGATCAAATATGATAAACAAGAATATCTCAGTCAATATGTAACAAATATGTTTGATTTTTTACTGTAAGATATTCCATTAAAAGTGCTCTGAAATATGAACCTAGCAAATTTTGCTACGATAACAACATTAAAGGCTTTTCTAATTTTTTATGCCATCCTTCATTTATTTTCTAATTTTGCCTTACTGCATTATCCCGAGTAAGTATTTAGATATATGGATTAGAGAAAAAAAAATAATATTTTTTTATTCATTCAAACATATTATAAAGTATAATTTATACAGAAGAAGTGTGTAAAATTTGACGTCATCAACTGAGTGATTTGCAAGCCAAACAAAACAGTAATAAAAGAAATGGAGAAAGAAGACAATGTAGATGACAATACTGAGGACGGAACTGAATTCCAAGTTAACGCAATCAATACTCTAATTCTTTAACTTGCATTTTTCTATTGGCGAACCTTTTATCGCCTCGTATGAAACAACGACATGTTTGACTTTTTGTCTGAAAGAATTGACTATCAGATTTGTCTTATTTAAACTAGTAAAACTATTGATTTTTGATGTAATAGCCCTTAACGTAGGTTCAAAAAAATCATTTTCAAATCTGGGAAAGTTTGCAAAGAAATGTATGATGGGAATGCATCTGATGCCCAACGATCTTTGACAACATCATATAAAGCATGTATATTCATTTTCTTGCAAAATTTTAGCATAACTAATATTTACATCTTTACCAATTCTTGGCTAAGCTCATCTAAACTTTGCATTTCTACTGGTATTGATGTGACGAATGTAATTTAATGATCAATCTATCCTTGAGCTTGCTTCACAAGTTGTTATTTTATATAGACGATAACAACCCAGGAAATTTAAAAACATTTAAGGGGCGTAGGTAGAGAAGGGCTCAATCAGTTCCGGAACCCATTTTCCTCTCCCATCCAGAAATCCCCTTGCTAACTGGTGTTCTCCAAATTTTAGCGGCTTTATCCCAACTTTTGTTTATTTTGTTGTTTTTTTTCATTTTCATTTCATTTTTTCACCCATGAAAAGCAAATTGTAATTACATAATCTCTCGCGTATTTTTGGTATATTCCAATGAACCTCGATACTACGTACCTTCACTATATAAAATAGTTTTTGAGAGGCTTTTTTGTCTTTAATCTCTTGTTGGAACTCCCCTTCTAGCCCCCAACACTGTCAAAACTCCTGACTTCTTATGACTGAAGTTCTTCTTATTTCTTATTTCTTTAGACCGAATTCATAATTAAATATGGCAGTCACGCGGATTAAGTCCTTCTAGCCCCCAACACTCTCAAAACTCCTGACTTCTTGTGACTGAAGTTCTTCTTAGTTCTTATTTCTTAAGGGGGTGTACACATGAAAAAGAGTTTTCTTCAAATACAAACTTTTCAAGGAGTTTATAGCATGTTTCAACATATGACTACTAATCATGAACAGCAATTACATGTTTGAGTCTCTTGTTACCATGGTAACGAAGCCAGCTGTATTAAACTGCTGAAAAGCACCCCTTCCTTGAGAAAGAAATGAGCAAAAACAACAAAACTGAATGACCTAAAAATATT
>JAOBRB020086129.1:1808-14228 GCA_027575285.2 Zoanthus pulchellus
TTCGAGAGGTGTTGCGCTATTCTCTCTTTTTCAGCAGCAAGACCTTTGAATTCAGTATGGATTTTTTCCTTTTCTTTAAGACTTTCTTTTGTTTCATTTAAAACTTGAGTGAGGTGATGAATTTTATTATTACTCTGTTCTATGACGCCATCTTGCTCTGTCAATCTTCCATGTTGATCTTCCAACAGCTTTTGTTGTTCTTCCATCATCAACTTCATTTCTTCCATCTGCTCTGTAATTTTATTCACCTGTTCATCACCAAAGTAACAAGTTGGGAAAGAGAAAAGAACAACTTGCTAAGTCTTTTTGTTTAAGAAGATATTAAACTATCGGAAGTTAACAATTTGCATCAAGCTAAAGCATATATGGTTTCGAAGCGTGTTTGTATACTAGGATAAGATAATATCCTTGAAAGCACTGAAAGCGATATTGGTTAAATAAAATTAAGGCCCATTTTCAAATAATGTTGATTTTGTCAAAATATATTCCGTGTGCACTTTTAAGAATAAAGATGAATTTTCAAATGAATAGGACAAAAAAGGATATTGTCGGGAAAGACGTCAATATGCAACTTTCTTTGATAAATTAATTATTTCCCCATGGAAATAAAATCACTTCCTAATAAACCCAATCAGTCCATCCCTCCATTCATCACTTACTTCAATCTCTTTGCGACAAGTTCGAAACTCATACCTCTTCGTCTTTGTCGGTGAAACTCTCTCTAAAAGATTGCAGTTGATCCGCTAACATTTTTAGCTCTTCTTTTTCTTTTTCTATCGTTTCCTTTTCTTGTTTCAACTGCTTTTCAAGAGTTTCGCGGTCCTCAGTGACAGCTTTGTTTCGATCAAGTTCTTCCTGTATAAAAATGACAGGTAACAAGTTCGTTATTTTTCTTTAATAAAATTTCCAAGAATGATTAAAGTGTTTTAATTGATATATGAAAATATATTGTTGTTGTTGTTATTAAAATTATAGTTATTATCATAAGTAATACAAACTTGTTCATAAATTTTTGAATATATTTATAAATTATTGGATATATCCTAGTATATATCCTAAAAGATTAACGGAGGTAGAAGTTAATGAATAAATTAACAAATAAATGGTTAGATGTATCAACATTGGGCACTCTCCGTAAGGCCCAGGGTTAGTATTAAATTTCGGGCCCCAAAAACTATTAGCGAGTGGAGGAGGGGGGCTAATCTAAATTCTAAAAAAAAAACAGAATTAAATTATTTATCTTGAAAGGCAACGCAGCTTCAACAGAAACTAAGGAACTCTAGCGTCATATAACTCAAATATATTACGAAATGTTTGAATACAAAGTCAATTCATAAGACAATTCACATACAATTAAACATAAGTTGATGAAAAATCTTGTGCAAAAAGGGTACTAACATAAACACCGAGTAACTCTCATATTTCAGTTCAGTCAAGCTCGTTATTTTTTTTAGAATTGTTCTATTTTAGAGAACGTCACACGGTATTTTCTCTTTGCATTATGTTCTGACTGTGATGAGTCTCTAAATAAAGGCATTAAAATTTTACTTCCTGAATTGACAAAGGTGTTGCGATTTTAATTTGGGAATTCAATATTAATCATTTTTCTGTTGATATATCGCTTTGTTTACATCGTAGTGACAGACAGTCAACTTTATGCTTCGCCTTTCCAAGACTAAAAATGAAATAAGGTAGGTAGATGAATGGACGGTAAATAGATGTTATGGTTAATATAATAATAGATACGCTTTCTCATAAGTAACACACCTTTAGTGTTGATATCTGTAGTCGACTTTCATTCAGATGTTTCTGAAGGGTTTCATTTTCTCTTCTCAAATCTTTTCCCGATTCTGTTTGCAGTACCACATTTTTCTCGGCTTTTTCTTTTTCCTGTTTGACTTCTTCAAATGCTTCAATCACCTTGGTCAGTTCTTCCTGTAACTCATTAATGCGGCTCAGTAATTCGACTTCTCCCTCAGCTTTGATGTCAACTTCTTTCTCCAACTCTTGTCTTTCGGATTCGAGCATGCGCACTTTATCCTGCAGTGAGGTGACGGCATCTTCCAACACTTGCTGACTGTTAATACTCTCAATCTGCTGCTCAAGTTTCTTTACCTTAGCCAAAAGTTCGTGTTCCCTATCCATGGAATGAGAAGATTGTGAATCTTTTTCCATTTCTAAGAGAAATTCATCTGGAATTCCTTCTTTAACCAATGCAACTGTTGCCTCTTCCAGGGAGCCATCTTGCTTTGCCAACAGGCTACCCTGTAATTTCTTGATCGTCTTTTCGTGTTTATCTATTTCTTGTCTCAGTTGCTCAATCTGCTTTTCTTTCTGTTTAGTGTTCTCCTGCATCGCAGGGATAAGATCTAACTGTTCTTGAACCTACATCAGAGTACCAAAGTCAACAAATTAATATTAATATTTACCTATTAATACCAATAAGAACTTTTCGTCATTGTGTTCTGTTCAATATACCTTGCACAATATAACCATATTATAAGAACTAGTTATTACTAATAGAAAGCGAGTGCTGCGAATACACAATGTTATCGTGACATTACTGCTCTAGTTTTGGCGCTTAATGTATTTGTGCTGTTACTGTAGTGTATCTTCATTTTCTCTACCATTTTTGGAGTAGCAGAAATTATTACATAGATACGAGTGTTTTACAGAAAAATACGCCACTCGTAAATTTCATATAAAACCATGACCGGGATATGAGCAACATATTTTCCATATCCTCTCTAGTGAAGATGTCGTTGATGTCATTCCTTTGTTTTTCCTGTCTTTTTCGTTTAGTTTTTTGTATTATCGAAACACTAGTATCTATGTAATAAAAAGAAAATAACACGTTGGCTTGAACATATGAAGTCTCTCTTCTCGTGGAAAAAAAAATTTCACCCGTTTGCTGCACTCACTGAAACATTTTTACCACTCGAAGATAAACTTCATATGTTTGCGCCACCGTGTAGTATCCTCTATATATCAGACTTTTATCAACAACCTTCGTTCACTGTAAAAAATCCGTGCCTGCAATTGGCCCACCGTATGATTTTTACTCAAGCGAAAGTCGTTGTTTATCATCACACTCAAGTTATCCAATGGACCTTTTGGCGCAAGTCTAGCAGTTTTCACGCCTTTTACTGATACGTCCGAAGTTTAGGTTATTTGTGAAGCAGTTTCAGAATGGAATTCAATCGATAATAATTTCAACAAACACTTGGAGAAGTACAAACTTCTTCGAAACTAAACTTATTCTTTCATCCAAAATATATCTTTTCAAACTTTTAACTAAAACAAATACTCTGCTACTGAGGAAAAAAAACGTACACAACAAAAAAATTACAGTACATAGAACTGGTTAAAGATAAAGAGCATTTTAAAAAAGGCATGTTTCGGCATGCTTATCAGTTTAATCGAATGAATGAGTTACAATAGATAATCTTGCAAAACTCTGAAAACTATCTATCAAGATTGTCTATTGTAATTCATTCATTTGTTTAAACTGATGATGGCTGAAGGATGCCGAGACATTTCCTTTAAAAACTTTAATGTATTTGTTCAAACAGACTAAGATGACCATGGTCAACAGAAAGTGTTATTAGAACCGACAGGAAAGACCGTTAAATTACATCAGCTTTTTTAAAATATATATATATATATATATATATATATATATATTCAAACTCTTTGAAATAATTTAGATCTCAAAAAGTGCTAAAAAGTAAAAATCTCAACGCTTTGCAACCGTTACAGACTCTTTAACCAAAAACAAAAAAACAACATAAAAGCTTAACAAAATGCACGGGACATCACAAAAATTGATAAATACATTTAAATCTATTTAAAAATTTTCGACGAAAATTAAAAATTTTAAAACTTAGAAATACTTACTAACAACTGTAAATATGTATTTTAAGTAGCGCACGACATTTTGTAACGATTTGGTAACCTAATCATCATCATCATCATCATCATCATCATTAAGGTTATTATTAAATAATGAAAACGTATACCTGTTGAAAAAGTTCTCGATTGTTTTCAAGTTCTTCATTGGCAGAATTTAGTTTCTCGCTCAGCTCTTTCTTGTCCTCTTTGAGTTCTTTCAGCTTGGCAAGCAGTTCTTCCTTTTCTTCGAAATCCTCAACAGTTCCACCTTCATTTCCGTTTAATTTTGCCTGCAGCTCTTCCTTGTCCTCCAGCAAACTCTGAACCGCTTCCTGAAACTGCTCCACTGCATCTTTCAGTTTTTCATTTTCTAACTCCACAGCATCTTTTTCTCCTAGAAGTTTTTCTACTTCATGTTTTAATCGATCGTTTTCGTCGATGACTTCACCTTCTGACCCTGTCATTTGCGAGCGACTGGCTTCTTTCTCCAGTGCCGTCACTTGTTGGATTAAAGCTTCATTCTCTTCTCGCAGCTGGCCGTTTACTGCTAACAGATTGTCACTCTGAATATGGTGTTCATTAAGTTCGTCTTCTAGTTCTTGTAATTTGGCTTTTAATTTTCCATTCGTTTCGCCAAACTGCTTAACTTGTGATTTCAGTAGCTCTGCTTCTTCAAAAGCATTTAAGTCGTCATTTTCCGTGTTGTTTGTTCGCTTCTTCAGCTCTGCGATTTCTTCTCTAAGCTCGATTTCCGTTTCCTGGAGGTCATCTATTCTCGCTTTCAGATGCTGGTTTTCCTCCAAAATGGTGTTTTTGTCATCTTTAGGAAGCTTGCTTCCAGTTTTAAAGGAACCATGTTCTATTCCTGTCACGCTTTCAGACGAAACAGGAGTGTTATCAAACGTCTCTATTTTTCTCATGGCTTCACTCGGTTCTTTACTTATTGCTTGAGCTTCGTTATCTTTACTTTCTAGTTTCTCTTTAACCTGCTCCAATTCATTTGCCAGACCCTCATTTTCGACTTTTAGCTGCTGATTATCAGACAAAATTTCTTCCAACTTAGATTGCAACCGTTGTTGCTCTTCTTCGTGATCTTTTCCACTTCTCTCAGAACCTTTCACATCATTTTTCTTCTTTAATTTCTCCTCCAGTTTTTCTCTCTCTTCAGCGTACTCTTCCAAGGCTTCTTCGGCCTTGTGAAGTTCATTTTGTAAACGCCGTCTTTCCTGAAGTTCTTCCTCAAGTTTTGCTTGAAGATTTTCTCTTGCAGCAACCAGTTGTCCAACCTCAACGTTCTGCTGTGTTGTTGTGTCCAACAATTCCCGCTGGGCTATTCTTGCTTGATTCAACTAAGACAGGAAACTTATACTGATTAATTTGCCATAATGGAAATCAGGGCCCAGTTGTTCAAAACCCGATTAGTACTAACCCAGGGTTAAATGTTTAACCCATGATCTTGTTTCCAATCTTACAAGAAGAGATGTTAGCTGTAATTTTGTGATTAACAAGAGTTTTCCTAGAAATATCCAAACAGTATTTATAAATAACCGTTTACCTTTGCTTAACGAAGAAATTCCTGTTTAAATTTTTGCTTAACCCAGGGTTAAACTTAACCAGCCTTTGAACAACTGGGCCAAGATTTGTAGGAACGTTCTTTTATTTCTATACGAATAACTGAAGGAACAAACCTGTCGCGTCGTCAAGGAAACCATCTGCAACAGCTTATCAATAGCAGCTTTCAGGGCACGACCAGAATCTGTCGAAGGAGAGTTAAAAAATGTAATAAGTAAAAGAAAAAAACCTGCATAATCAAAACCAAAAATAGAGAGCATGTATACGACAAGAGTTTAAATTATGAAAAAGACACTGTATTTAGACAATCCCATAAAAAAGAGAATAATAGATATCTCTTACATTAACCTGCATTAAAAATCTTATTTCGAAAAGCTATTCATCCATAGAGATACAAAGTATAAAGATAATCTTTTATTTGCGATGACATAGAGCACCAATTAGAAGATATGCTCTCCATGTACGATCATTTAGTATTTACTCTCACCAATAACAAGCTCTTCTCCTTGTTCATCAAGACTGGGGCCCTCAAACAAATTGCTATCAGTAATACGTTGAGACAGCTCAAGTCCCTCATCACTCAATTGGGACAGATCCGCTTTACTGTTCAACGTCTCATCATTATCGTCACGGTCCACTGCGGCTGCTGAAGTAAAAAGCAACCAGACATCATCAGCATATGTTACTTATATTTAACATGTGCGTTAGTTCCACAAAAACAAATATTTTAGCTTTTGCTCTAATAATAAAGACTTTTCTTTAGCTCACATTTAGCTAACATTTCACATCAAATGTTGAGGATTAAGTGTTCTCAATAGTACTGAACCAGGACTGTTAGACAAGGGACTTAAACGTTAAAGACGCACGCTCGACCAAGACCCATTGCGCACCTTTGTAGTTACTGTCATCCGGGGTCTTTGGAAGTTTTTTTTTTCAAAGTTCACTGTGTGAAAAAGATAGATGACAGCACTGGAAGTTGTACAATCCTTTTTAACGAACGGATTAACGTGTGACAATTTTCTATTAATCGCTACGTATTCCTTATAGCTTCTTTCAATCAATGGTAATATAGCGGGGATTTCTGGAAAACTTTAAGAGTTATAAGTTTCGTAGAAACTATACGCTTTGGCGAACTAATTTCATTTATATTCATTTATTCAATCAAAAGTCAAGCTTCAGTCTTCGTATGAATAAAGCACGGGTTTTTTTTTGTCATTTCGTTATTACAGACATTCTCATGCAAAAAAAAACACAAGCTGTTCTCAGAAAACAGGCCAATATCGCGGTTTCGTTTGTTGAGAAGCTGGTTTTGGTGTACTGTTCCTGGCACATGCGCTAACACGGCCAATCTCTTAAAAATAATAACTGCTGAAATGAACGTTGCAGCAAACCTTCATATCCCTTTTAGTTCCTTGGAAAGGCGTCAGTGAGCTCTAGAAAAAAAGGGGACCATAGTATAGCTCAGATTTAGGCCGGTAAGGTCTGACATCTTTCTTATTCTAAAAGCATGCTAGTTTATGAAGCTGTTCATTTTGTGGATCTATCATCGCAGAAGTTTAAACACGAAAATTTCAACTGAAAATTGCTTTTACACAGATCTCAAACTACTGCAGTCAAAAGGAGTATTTTGTTAATTTGTTCAAAACAAGCCAGCTGGACCGCATGAAGTGCGCTTTGTTTTATTAATTTATGTTAGTTGAACAACACAGAAAAGAACCCGGGAACAAATCACTGAAATATCAAAGAAATTTTAGGAAATAAACAAGCAGGGCCTTCCTTAAACACCAGCGAAACAACCAAAGTTCTGATTTACAAAAAATGAAGCGGAAGACGAACTCGCCTGCAAAGCCTTATGATTGAGCGTGCTCCTTTAAGGACTAAAATGTTAGGGGCCAAAACTTTAAGGATCAAAACATTGGGAACTAAAACCTTAGGGATTAAAACGTTAGAGATTAAGACTCAAGGGATTAAAACCCTAAAGACTAAGACCCTAGGGACTAAGACCCTAGGAACTAAAACCTTAGGAACTAAGCCCCTAAAGACTAAGATCCTAGGGACTAAGACCCTAGGAACCAAAACCTTACGAACTAAGACCCTAAAGACTAAGACCCTAGGGACTAAGAACCTAACCAAAACCTTAGGAACTACGACCCTAAAGACTAAGACCCTAGGGACTAAGAACCTAGGACCTAAAACCTTAGGAACTAAGCCACTAAGATCCTAAAGACTAAGACCCAAGAGACTAAGACCATAAGGACTAAAACGTTCAGAACCAAAATTTTAAGGACAACGCGAGGTCCTAAAGGCTGTGGGACTGACACGTTTGGCACTACAAAGTTAGAGACTAACGCTTTGGGGAGTAAAACATTTATTATTCTTGGGGAAAAAGACTAATACATTTTTAGTTATGGTAAAGTGTTCTGTAATAGCCACGGTAACTGAACAATAAATCCTTAATCTTAATAATGATGAACGAAATTGTTTGGTTATAAACACCAAATTACCTTGATGTATCAGTCCAACTGCTGGCGTAGACGTAAATGCCCCAGGGGGAAGAGGGTGGGGCACACCGTTCCTCCAACCTTCCAATGATGTTCCCATGGCAGCTGAAGAGCCTTCGTGAGTAGTGCCACTGGCCAGTCCACTTTCCTGCTGGCTTGTTTCCTCAATCAAGGTTCCCAGTTGATGATTGATGGTGTCCTCTGTAGCAGCGGCAGTTTTAACAGCGTCAGACAACAACTGTAACAAGCGCTGGTTGGTTCGGTGAAGACCATCTCTGTGGCAAGCAAATTACAGATTGTCTTGAATACCAGAAACATAGTTGCTGGTTGTCAACAGACGCAATTAAGACAACTTTACTTCAAAGGAAACTTGAAAACTTCACAAAATTAATCAACTACACAAATAGATTTAAACAAAACTAGGTTATCTTTAGCATTCAGTTTTCCTATAAGGTTCCAGTTTTATCACCCAAAATAGATTATATATGCATTTATCACTTTTATGCACAAAGAGGAAAAGTGTTTTAGATCAGATGTAATTAATATTTACGATATAATTCGTTCGATTCTCCATCTAGAAATAAACATTTTAGGCTAAACGTGATGGAATTTATACACTACTCGCGCACCATCTTACCTTTCACTGGAAAGTCTATCTACATCGGAGCGAAGCATGGTGACTAGATTATCTCCTTCCTGAATTTCTCGCTCATGACGTGTCACTAACATCTCATTCTCTGCCGATGCTTGCTTAAGCTCAGCTTCGATCGCTGCCATTTTCTCTTCCAGCTATTGTGATAAAAACAAGTTTTCAAACATTTGAAACTCTCTTCATGTAGTAAAACATTTCAAACTTGTTTTTAGGTTAAGCACATCAATTCCTTGAGTACTTCACTGCTATACCGCACAAAAAATACGTAAATGGGAATGGAAAAATAAATGATATTGCTATAAACGCAGCTAAAAACTATTACTCCACCTTAAACAAACAAGCAAAATATCATTTTGAAACTAAATGATTAACCCTAACGTATACAATTTTATCAACCAACAAAGAAATGTTTCTTTACGATAACTTTCGGATGCATGGAACACTTAAGATTTTAGTTCTAGTTTATTTATATGCCGGAATAAAGCATAAGCGTGCAAACATTCAAAATATTTCAAAAGTGTTACTTAAACTAGACGTAAAACAAAGTAAAAGAAACTAAAGTATTTTTCTGGCGAGGCAACTCTATTACAAACCGTAAGGCTTATTGATAGAGTTCCCACCCTAACCTAAATAGAAAAAAAAGTAGAATTGACATAAAAATGTAGCCACGTCTTCCTAACCTGAATCAATGCAGTCTCCTTTTCACGAAGAGTAGAAATCAATTTGTTATTATCGTCCTGCAAATTAAACGTGGATAAGTTCCATTTTGTTTTTAACCGCAACTTTTAAATCTGCTGTTTTGTTATATGCCAAATTATGAAAGAAGAACAGCTTTTAGATAACTTTATTATCTAAACTTGTGTCTTGTGGACCTTTAAAATCACGTCAAATTAAAACTAACTTCGCGTTTTGTTATTTATCAGTCCATAACATGATATTGCCCGCTGAGTGCTAGGTTGCTGGGAAACAGCGAAACTTGTTCACGTGCACGTGATGTCCTCTCGTCCAATAGGAGTACAAGAAACATAGATTTTCATAGCTGGTGCATAACAAAGGCATTCACGCAAGGTAAAACATATTGCTAACAATAAAACTGATTGAAAACAAACCCTAGCTGTTTCAATTTCCCTCAAAAAGTCTTTTTCTTGAAGCCGCTGTGCTTTTCTTGTCTTCTCGATGTCTTCATTTAGTTTGTTTTCAATATCTTGAATTTCTTTTGCTTTTTGAGCGCGTAAGTTATCCATTTCTGTCTGGTGATCTCTTTTGCATTTTTCAAGTTCCTTCTTCCATCTTTCAACATCCTAGAATAGATAAGGCACGGTATTTGCGACTAAGAGGTTATAACTTAATAATAATACATTACGTGAAGTGAAACCATTTTCTAAAATAATAATTTCAACTTTAATAAAATCTTTTTAGTTTTATCCATCATCAAATGATCTGTGGCGTAAAGTAAGTTACTAAAAGCGAAGTGTCTATATGACCGGCAGCCGGTCAAATCACTAAACTCAACATCAAATGTTTATATATTGTTAAAGAACTGTCGAGCAAATCAGAAGCAGGTGTTACAATTGAAAATCAGTTTATGCTAAGCACTATACGTACAGCAGTATTTTCATATTTAAGTGTAAAATAAAAATACTCGAGCACGGAATACTTAGCGTAAACTAGAAATTGAATTTCGCTGCACGTAACACCAGCTTCTGAATTGCTCAACAATTCTTTATCAATATAAAAACATTCGATGAGCTGCGTTTAGCTTGTGTAAGTTTTATAACTGAAGGCAATTTAGTGTTTTGAGTTGCCTGACAGGCTACTGGTCATACAGACACAGCCTATTAAAAAATCCAAAAATATTAAGAAATCTTTTCTTTTGCAAATTACAACAAAGTGTTCTAGAACTATCACCATTTATGACCATAGCTAGTAGAGTGCGGCCGTGAATCGAGATAGTGGATATTTATAGAAAAAAAAACTTATGGTAAATAGGGGCAGTTTCACCGCCGCCTGGTTAGCCCAGTTGGTAAGACACCAATCTGATGTGCGGGAAGTCTTGGGTTCGATTCCCAGCCACTCTGGGTCCTAAAATAATTGAGTGAAAAGTGCTGCCTTTGCTCTAACATCTGCTAATGGTTAGACTTTCGCGTCTTCTCGGATAAGGACGTTAAACCCTAGGCCTAGTCTCTCGATCTCTCTGTCGAGGAACTTAAAAGAACTCGCACACTTCTCGCGAGGAGTAATGCTCATCCGAGTGTTGTGGTCTGTCTCTTCAACTGAGGGCATTTCTTATCGGCTGCCAGTTTGCGCCATAAGTTGTGAGCCGCTCTGCGGACTTTCTAGACCCTCAAACTGTTAAAGCCTACATATATTTGTAAAGCGCTTAGAGCTTTATAGGATAAGCTATTTATAAATATTGCATTATTGTCACTTGCAGGGCTGGGTTGTTCAAAGGCTGGTTCACTACAAGCCGAGATTTAAAAAAATTATGGCAACAACGTTTTCCTTAAGAAAAATAGTTGTTTAACCTTCAAAGCAAATAAAAAAAACTTTTCAATCTCTAAGTTGCAGCTGAAACCCGTCTCTCTAAGGTTAGAAGCAATATTTTAGGATAAAAATGTAACACTGGCATTGTGTTTACCGGCTTTTGAACTGAACCCGGGAAGGAACATTGCCTTGACATACAGATATTACTGTATAGTTACGAAAAGGGCTAACAAGAAGTCAACCTCATCATATCGCTCTTGCAGGAGGGTCTGCAACTCTTTGACCTGGTCTCCATGGGAACTATCCATGAGGTTTCGCAGTGCCTCCACTTCTTCCTTAAACTTAGTGTTAAGTCTTTCAATCTCGTCCTTGTGGCTATTTTGCATGTCCGATCTGGCAGTCTCAGCAGCCAACAGCAGTGATTTCTCTTGCTCTAAAACTTCCTTTATCTTCTCAAGTTCCTTTCTGTGGGCCAACTCAAGATCATCTTTAGCCTGCCCTCGCCAAGATATTTGAAAGTTGTGATGATAAATAAAAGAGAGGAATCACTCAGTTAAAAAAAACAAGTAATTTCAAAACAACGACAGTAATGACAGTAATAGCAGAGGAGATGGAAAAATTGAAAATAAAATATGAATAAAAATAACAAATATTAAAACATTTTTAGAAATTACGAAGATGGTTGAGGTGGTAATTACGGTTATATTAAGATTTACGATTGAAAATATTTGTGATATGACGTTAGAGTTCACTGATCAGTTGAAAAGGTTGGTGTCATTTGACGCTCTGTTGAAGCAAACCAAAAGACAAAAAAGGAACAGTAAATGTAAATGTCAAAAGAAATCAGTGCTAATAACCTGTGAATATACCTTCAGCAAACATTACTATTTACCTGAGCTGACTCTTTCTCAGCGTCAAGGCTAATGGCCGACACTTTCTCTTCGAGATCTTCGTTCAGTTTCATGACTTGTGCTTCATAGTTCGCCTAAAAATTAAAACTAGAAACATTTAGAAAGGTAGGTGAAGAAACAAACAAGTACATTGCACGAAAAACATTAAAACGCGTTTAGCCTAAATTTTAATGTTCCTTCGAAATTTGAGTGTAGTTGAGTTTTAATTGGTTACATCTTTGCCATCCAGCGTTGATAAGCTATGCAATTTGATACTCTAACCAGAAAGCATTAAAAATAATTTATATACTCGAGACATTTTTAAATTTCTTCCCATTTTTGGAAAAATGTGAAAAAGTAAACAAACTCAATGCACATGCAAGGGCCGTGATCATGTTCCTTTAAAGAAAACTATCTCGCTTTGTTCAAA
>JAOBRB020086240.1:0-14226 GCA_027575285.2 Zoanthus pulchellus
TAATTTGCCAGGCAGTCGATCAGTCCGAGATTTTTCAAAAGCGGCTGGCTGGCGCTGCTACCCGCAAGACTTCCAGAATAGTACTCCTATGATGGAGTACCTGTATAAAATTGTCTGGTCAGTTTTATTTTGAACTGTGACAGTCTAATGAAATGTTACGTGCAGCCCCATTTATGACCCACCCCACTCATTTTTTTGATTTTCATAAAAAATCTTTTTATATGTGAGTGAAAGTAAATATGAGGTACTTTTATCTACTATTTAGAAAAATATCGGATTGTTTTGCAATATTACTTGCTATTTTTTTCGCATATTTAAATACTAATGACGTCATTATGACGTCATATGACCCCCAAATCGTTATTAATTATTTGTGATAAGAAATAAACAAGCTTCTGATAATTATAATGTGTACGCTGCCACAAATATCACTGCAATAGCTTTAACGGTTCCTGAGTTACAGCCGCGGGTCGTTTCCTCTCCCCCTCCCCCCCAGTCTGAGGAACCCCTAAAAAGCCCAGTCTTAATAGAGTTAAACCGTAGGTCCAGAGTCTCGATCACTCTGTTGAGGGACTTCAAAGAACCCACACACTTCTTGCAAAGAGTAGGGGAGTGATCCCGGTGGTGTAATATGTTTCTTCCATTGAGGGCTTTTTTTATTGGCCGTCAAGTTGAGCCGCTCCAGCGGACATTCAAGACCGTCAACTTTCTGACCTCAACTGTATATACTTGTAAACAGGTTCTGAAAAGCCCTGATGCGGAAACTTGTATACATTTAATTTCTTATATTATTATTAATATTATTATTATTATTATTTTATTATCATTATCATTATCATTATCATTATCAATATCATTATCATTATCATTATCATTATCATTATCATTATCATTATCATTATCATTATCATTATCATTATCATTATCATTATTATTATTATTATTATTATTATTTCAGACTGGGAAGACAATGAGTTACCACTGTCCTATGAACTCTACACATTGAATGGTGAAAACGACACAATGGGAACTCTTGTGGCCTTTGGATTGAACAATTCATTTAGCCTCAAGCTTCCTATTGGCAATTCTAGTAGTAATTACACTCTTTGGTTGAAATTGCTGATATTGGACGCTCTGAAGACATCTACCAAAATCATCATGAACGTCACGGTGAGATTGTTTTATACTTTCTATATTTTTATGCGGGATTAAAATCTCGAAAACGATGCTTCATGTTATCTAGCTCAATTTTGGGATGGGTGGCATGCAGCGGTCGGGTTTAACGAAAGAAATTTTATTGTCAGTGGCTATATGTGGTTTAAAAGATCCTGGCACGGTAGGAAAGATAAAGAGAGCTTGAATAAAAAAAAAATGAATTCGGTAATTCAGGATGTTTTTATCAGTCCTTTGTCACTTTTTAACAAAGCAGTATTTTATAAATTTAGTCATTGTTGACTTTCGTTTGATTTGTTCACGATGGAATGAGCAAGCTTATATTCTTAAAAATTTTACACACTAACCAAGCGTGAAATGATTTGTTTTTGTACATACTGTGGATGAAAAAATACCGAAAATCAACGAAGAAGCGATCTTTTAATGTGCCGGCTTGAAGTAAAAGCTGAGTTGGCTCAATTGTTAGTTTAAGTTTTCAATACCCCAAATATCCGGTTTTTAACGAATGAAAGCGTTTCTATGTACAGTCTTTTTTTTTCATAATTTTTCCAGTTAAAAATTTCAAAAATAACGCTTTAAAGTATCTCCTTTTTGTGTTCGGCCAACGGTTAAATTTTAACAGATCTAGAGCTGACGTCGACGATTGGAAAGCGGATGGAATTCGGTCAAGGAAACAAGTTTGGTCAAGGATAGAATAATAAAGCAGTCTTTTTCTCTTTTCAACAAAGCGCACCGGAAAACCAAACCCTGTTTTGGCCACATTATCAAGAGTATATCAGTATTGTCCATAACATTCGCTTAATAAAGTATATACGAAAGCTAAAAAAGGTTATAAAATGTTTAAAAATTAAAAATGTTTAACCAAACGTTGTCAGCTGTTAAATTTGCCATCGTCAGAGTTCAAAAATGATGACCCTCCGCACGTTCATATAAATCTTATGTAATTCCCGAAAGGAAAAGTTTTGAAAGATAAAAAATAACTTTTTTGTTCAACCTGCGGCGGAATTGTTGGATCATTAGTCCCTCGACAATCCTGCGCTTGTGGAATGTTTCTGCTGAGGAAATAACCCGCCAATTGAAAGAATGTGATGGATTTTCCTGCAGATGTTTTGCAGGTTCGGAGGTGTGACCAGGACTTGAATGCTCCGCAATTCGTACTGCTAAGTTTTGCACGGTCTCGCCAATGTTATCAACGCCACAAGAACAATCACCGTTGTAAACAGCTTTGGATGTGTGAATGTTTTTGTCTTTATTGTAAAAGAAACTCTTGATTTACCTGGTTTGCCACAAAATTATAAAGATAAAATTGAATTAGTAAACTTGTTGAGTATATTTATTTTTATTGTTAATTATCATTATCTTTTTGTGACTTTTGATTTTGAATCTCGACTGATAAAATTGCAGTCTTAACTTCAAGTAAATAATCTTTGCAGTCTTTATCGGCAAGTGAAAAATCATTGCAGTTTTTACCACAGTCTTTTCCACGTTGTAGTCTTTACCCCCAAGTGAAGAATCATTCGGGATGATGGTAGATGGCATTATATCTGGTGTGAATGATACAACAAATGATTTGATTATGTCTGGAGACGTTCAAAAGGCTGCACAGTATGCCACGGCCTTCGCAAGTGTCCTCCAGGACAATACTAGCTCCGCTATTGACAAGGGAAACAAAACAAAGGTAAATCATTTTAGTCATAAATGGAATAAGAGTACTGCGTCGGTGTATCTACAGAAACAGTTTTATATAAAGGCTCGGACACACGATACAACATTTGATGCAACATTGCGCGCAACAAATATTTCAGAGGTGGACACACAGTGCAACAAAGTCACGCAACATTTCTTGTGATTGCGTGGCGTGCTTATCCATGCAACATTAAAACAGTTAAAACAGCTTCCTACTAGAAGTCCTTTAACAAAAGAAAACTTGCTTGGCACATTGTTGCCTTAGTAGAGCGCGATTCAACTTCAGCTTTGTTACATGAAATGCTGCATGAAACAATATTGCATGAAATGTTGCATTGTTGTCAGCCCTTAAGTTGATAACTTGTACACTGTCCGGGTTGTCGCAGTCTATTTTACGAGTTTCAGCAAGTAGTTCATTTTGCATATAAATGTTATTACTTGATGTTCTATTTCACTTATATTTGTATATCTGTTAATTTCTAATTCATCACTGACTACCCTATCTATATTTATCAGCTGTCATTAATTATCTATCATCAGCTGATGACGTTATGTAGCAACTACGCGCGCTCGGCCAAAAAATCGCCGTGAATATTTAACCTATATTCAGGACTAGAATCTTGGCTGATAATATCCGTTTTTAGAACTGAAACCCAACATCATCAACGGACAATGAGTTGTATACAAATACGAATGTCCACCGTGCATTACAGGGTATGTAGGTTTTACCACCCAACATCTGTTTCAACGCATTGACGAACACCGCCTCTCAGTAAACATCTTCAGTCTGCTGAGAATTTTAATAGCGACATCATTAACTGTTACGGATCTGAATATTGTTTAATATGCTAATGAACAAACCGGCATTCATTATTGGATTAATTATGACACAAACGATGTAATTAATAATTGTTATTACTGTAGTCATCTTTCGACACGCTCTGTTCACTCAAAGTATACAATAAAATATACTTTTAAAGGTTATATTGAAGTCTGTCTGTGAGGTGAAATACACAACATTAATAAAATTTTCTATTCTGAAAAAACTCCAAGGCAAATAGGACTGGCCGTCGTTTAGGTGACCGCATCAGAGATCACCTATATTCGACCTACGTAAGAATGATCTTTCTAAACCAATTTTTAACGCCAATTAAATTAACGAACTTAATGGTTTAAAAGGGAAATATTTTATTAGCTGTTCTGGTCAGACGAACGCGTTTAAAATCTACTATGTATATATTCTAAGAATTTTAAAATGGCCATAGGTACGCGGATCCATTATAACAAGTATATCATCAGCCGAGGTTAACATAACAAATGGCACGGAGAATTTAGTACAAGTGGCTAGCGTCCTTGGGCAAGTGACGGACAATCCGGAGGAACTTTCACTTGATTCGCAGGTAAAACGTGTCTCGAAACACAAGTTGATAATTCTTTACATTAATGCACTAAAACTGACTTTTTTTAGTGAAGCAAACTTTCATTTTGCAGTTAATAAAGCAACATTAGAATTTTTTGTAATGGCATTATCATAATGGTCATTGTCCATTTTCACTACGATTAACCTCATCATCATCTTAACTATTGCTTTTGTCATTGATATTTCTTTAGAAACTGTCTTTATCATACATTGTCATACTCATCTTCATGGCTGACTGTCGTCCAACGTTCAATAAAACCGACATATTAACTTGTAATTATCAATGCCATAGTCGCTTTTCCTATTATTACTATTAATAACTATTACCTTAACCAATGCCAATGATGTTTTCAATGCAATTATCTTTTTCATGGTCAGTTCCAATTCCATAAGTGACTATTGTCCTTCAGTCACAAAAACCGACAGTTGAAGTGTCTCATACCATAATCGCTTTTCCTGTTGCCACTATCAATAACTATTATCTTCACTGGTGTCATTGTTATATTCATTGACAAAGCCTTTATCATTGACAGTTTCATTTCCGTAAGTGACTATTGTCCTTCAGTCACAAAAACCGACAGTTAAAATGTCTCATAACATAATCGCTTTTCCCGTTGTCTTTATCAATAACATCAACATTACCTTCACTGGTGTCATTGTTATATTCATTGACAAAGCCTTTATCATTGACAGTTTCATTTCCATAAGTGACTATTGTCCTTCAGTCACAAAAACCGACAGTTAAAGTGTCTCATGCCATAATCGCTTTTCCCGTTGTCTTTATCAATAACATCAACATTACCTTCACCGTTGTCATTGTTATATTCATTGAAAAAGTCTTTATCATTGACAGTTTCATTTCAATAAGTGTCTGTTGTCCTTCAGTCACAAAAATCGACAGCTAAAGTGTCTCATACCATAATCGCTTTTCCTGTTGTTACTATCAATAACATCAACATTACCTTAACCTTAACTATTGTCACTTACATTTCCATTGCAATTACCTTTGTCATTGTCATGACTATCCACCACAGTCACTTAGGCTGTGTTTACATGATGCCGGATTGAGATTCATTCTGGAACGAAAATAAATTTAGTAAAGTGTTTACATGAAAAATTTTAAAACGAACTCGTACCGGAATGAAAATGTAATAGCGTATAACAAAGTTTTAGTTGTAGTGCGCACGCTCTTCTCGTTCCAGTCTATCGGACGTGTGACTTTGCATCCACTTTTGTACCCGTATGAACTCGTAAAGTCTTTACATGATACTTCAAATTTTCGATCCGGCGCGATAACCAGAATGGATCCATTGCGGAATGGGTTATTCTGGTATGAAAAATGTTGAGGTATCATGTAACAAATACTATGATTTGTTGGAACCTGATGAACTCGTACCCCAATGAATCTCGATCCGGTATCATGTAACGCCGCCTAATTGTCAATTTCAGTAACATTGTCATTATCATTACTTTAGCTAACGATTGTCATTACCAGCATTATACAATTGTTTTTACCCTTAATAAATATATAATATTTTTATTCCCGCAGTTGCCATGGCAAGCGTTCTAAAGTCTGTAAAACCGACTTTTAAAATGTCATTGTAATTGTTACTGTTATTACGACACCATTATCATTTCCATCCTCATTTCCACTTTGCCTTATGAATGTAACTGCCACAAGCATGGCCGTCTTGTCAATGCGAGCGCTGGACGGTTCAGATCTTAGCGCGGTAGTCAATTTTGCTGAGAGAGGAAAACCAGAGTACCCTGAGAGAAACCCTCGGAGTCAGATCGAAATCGACAAATCTCAGCCAACATGCCGAGCCCAGAAATTGATCCCAACTCGTCCTCTAAATAATAGCAAACACAATAACTAGTGCTGTACATTGGAAAGCATCGAGCTTGGCACCTGTACAGCATTACCGCTGTTTTAAGAATTGTCGAAGCTACGAGGGCGAAGCAGCAATAAAACTTTTCTCGTTTTCTTTTTAACTTCATTGAGAAATATTCAATCATTTATATTGTAGTATACTACTCGGCTGACATTAGATAAGCTTAAGTGAAGTATCAGGTGACTAGTGACGTAGAATATGAGCAAAAGAGAAGACATATGTGCATGTACTTGACTGATAGAGATTAACATTAAAATATGTTATAGGTTATCGAAAATTAAAATATCACATTAATATTATCAAAGTTTAAGGCAATTTTAAAACACCCTTATGACCCGCATAAAAGAATATAACAAACGTGCTTTTAAAAAATTAGGTTTTGTCACTCTGAATTTCAGGAAAATTCGCCAGAACTTTCTTGCTTTGAATCATTTCAATATTAATATTGCCCACAAATCCGTAATGACCTTTGACTCCATTTTTTAAAAAAATAGAGACAAATTTATTAATAAGCTCTCAGTAGGAGTGATCTAAAAAATCAATTGTAATAAATGTGTTTTTCTTTCGAGCTTTTGTTTTTGGCGTTCCCTTACTCGCTGCGCGCATAAGACTAAAATCTCCATTGTTCCTGTCATTCTTTATCAATGCATACCACTTTTTCTTACTCCTTTTGCTTTCGCTGTAAGTTAATGCCATCATTTACAATAATATCCTAGGCCACAGCAATCGGGGCGGCGGGAAATTTGACGTCACTATTGAACGCTTCTGCGGACACATCTGATGATGTACTGAAAGTTATAAATACTGGAACATATCTGACCAGTTTAACAGGCAATGTTCTTGGAGGAGTTGCTTTGACATACGCTAATGAATCTTCCACTAATCCAACACAAAGTCCTCAAAACGGAGAGAAGAACTCTTCGGTAATTAATTTCGTTTTTTCTATATTTTGTTTTATGAAATTCAGTTCAGGAGCTGCCATGAAGCCGTTATGGTGGTAACGGGGAGGGCACATTGTATATTTATATATATTTTCCTAAATTGATATTGTATATCTGTTGAATCATTTACTTGATCCTTAGGTGGAAAGGCATGAATTTGGAGTTATAGGCTTCCCCATCCTACGCTTGAAAGAAAAACTTCCCGTAAAAACGGTTAACCCACATTTAAATCAAAACACCGTAAGATAGCTATGTTGCCAGCATGATTGTCGCGGTAGTGTAGTGGTCATCACATCCGACTAGTAATCCGGGGGACGTGGGTTCAAATCCCATCTGTGGCAACTTATTTTTCATTCTGTTTATTCTATGTATATATATATTATATTGATTCACTTTTTTAAGTTTTAATTCCTATTATTATCGTAATTGTTGACGTAAAAGTTGCCGTAACTATTGACATTACCGTAATAATATTGACGTTACTGTTTTCTTTTACTATTGGAAATAACCGTCATTGTTGCAATATTTGTAGTTGTTGACTTAACCATTACATTAACTGTTAACATAGTTGTAGTTGTTGACCATTACCGTAATATGTTTCGTTAAAGTGCATATAAAGGAATTTTTTTTTTCGCTAGTTCAAAAGTAGGTTACTTCTAGGTTCAATTTCGGAAAAAAGTTTTGAAATCTGACTTTTATTTATTTTTTATAAGCGCTCAAAGTAGCAAATTCTACGTCTTGGACGAGCAATTCGGAGTCTAGGTTCTAATTAGGCTCTGACGTCATAAAAGTCCTTCGCCTTCCCGATTTTGCATTGTGGTATCGTACATGTAGAGCTTTAAAAATATGAGAAGTCCGTGCGTTGTAGCTCTTCAATTCATGTAAGTTTGAGAATGTACGACATATGCACTTTAATGTTTTCAGTGAAGAATTTATGGAATCCGTTGGTTTTACCGTAATTTTTATTGCCGTCAACCTTATTGTTGTCGCTAACCATGAAACACCATTAATTTTGATTCTATTTGTTTCACACCAAGTTGAGTTTATTTTAAATAATCTTTAAACTATATCTACTACAGTAAATGCAAAACCAGATTGTTATTCATTTGCAGGCAATAGATGTCACAAAACAAGCTTTAAATGTAACTGGTTCCCTATCAAAGGTTATTTTATCTCAAAAGATTGTGGGAGAAAGGCCTTCCACTATGACCACAAAGTCAATGACTCTTAGTGTTAATCGACAGCAACCGCATCTCATGCCAAAAGATATTCCAATACAAGGAGGAAAGTTCGGTCTCCCTAACGACTTACCTTTTCTGGAGCGAAAAGTGTTTGATGATTCCACTGAAGGCAAAAACCAAACAGTGTCCTTCGTTGACAGCAGTGTAAGTTTTTCGAATTATTTTATGTTTAATAATACTCACGTAAGAGTTAAGTTAGCCTTGTTTTAATATAGCATTATCCGATTAGTGAATGGAAGGTCAAGGGTTCGATTCTCATCTGCTGGAGTTCTTTATCTCTGCATACATTTGTATATTTTATTGACTAGAAAATTTTATATTCAATTTTTTTATTTACTTACTTTTATTCGGTGAAATAGAGCACGCGTGATGTTGGGAGAGACACGAGATCGTTGTAAAATCACGAGCCGCAGGCAAGTGATTTTACAACGTTTCGAGTGTCTCCAAACATCACAAGAGCCCTATTTCGCTTAAAAGTCATAGAAAGTTGTGTTCTAATGCTTAAATAAAAGTAAGCGAAATCCATGACTTAATCGGTGTAATAAAGCATAGATTTGAACCAATCAGAGCGCGCGTTATATCGTAGCTATATTATAAATTTACATAGTAAATCGGTAAAATATAAAACGTATCAGCTACCCATATCAATCACACGTGGTGAAAGACAGCAAATCAGTGCGCACGATTTTCATTTCATCACGTGTGATTGATATGACACTTTCCCCAGTTAAAACAACTTGTTTAAATCTACTTCGCTGATCGTTGAGGGGGGTTCTTATCCTCTTTTCTTTTGCTGTTGGAGTCAATAAATGAAGAAGCACAAGAAAATGATAAAACTCAAACAAAACAAAAGGTGATTTGTCATTGCATGTTGAATCTCTAAAAACCGTAAAAGAAGAAACAAGAGCTTTTGAATAGGAGGAATTTATTCGTGGCGTCAAGAAGAAAAGCACCTATCAGAATTTGTTTACCTATATGACAAAAAGAAAAGTACACGTCCGCGAATTTTATCTTTTAGATCTCTTGTTCAAAAAATGTCACTCGTTCGCTGCGCTCACTTGTAAAATGTTTTTTTCAGAATTGTAACTCCGCGTGGCTTTGTAATATCGTCTATTTATCTTCATAACGTTCTCAAGTAGCCATTGAAACGTCGATTTATTTTTTAGTGTTAACCCTATCTATCCTGGGCTTTTTTTAAATATTTTAGGTACGCGTGTTCATCCGGGACATTTTGTAGATAACTTTTTGACACATCATTATTTAAGATGCTGAATATACGATAGTATTGCGTGGCGGATAGTTAGGATTTTTTTAGTGAGGGGCAAGTCCTCTGAAATCTTAAGGCGTTGACACACGATGCAACATTTCACGCAACACTTCATGCAAGATTGCAAAAAAAATTTGTTTCAGCGTGTGTCCACCGATGAGTTTTGTTGTATGCAACATTGTACGCTACAAAACTGAAGTTGAATTGCGCTCTATTCTTGTAACATTGTACGCAAAACATTTTCTTTTTAAGGGACTTTTTGTTGAAAGCCGTTTTGATTGTTGTAAAATGCATGGGTAAACAGGCCATGCTCTCACGAGAAACGCTGCGTGATTTTGTTGCAGCGTGTGTCCAGCTCCAAAAAAATTGTTGCGCGCAATGTTGCATGAATGTTGCACCGTATGTCCGCGAGTTAACATGGCACTAAAAAGCTGATAAAAGTATTTCTTTTATTAGCGTCCAAAGACAAGACAAGACTTTAATGGCTCCTTATACTGCTTCTGTACATTGGAATAATGCCAGAAAAGTTCAATATACGATAAAGTAAAAAGTCTATGTGAGAGTATTCCGCGCTTTGTTACATTCACTTATGAGTTTTGCATCTTTTGGGGCTATTTCAGTAGTCGGACTCATCAGGTTCTTAAATACAGACTTTTCTCATTCAAGGGGGTTTACCTTCCCGAACGATCTTATATTTTGATAAAAAAATTTCCTTATGCTTTCACAGCTGGAACAACGTAAAAGGAAATGAATTTCGTCCTCCATTTCCTATTTACACACTGGACAAGTGTTGTCTTGTGGCCTTACGTATGGTTTACGATATCTTCCTTTTTCTATTTCCAAATTATGATCGTTTACTCTCAGTTGAGTAAAATTGATCCTGCGCTTTACAATTGTCATGTTATCAAGAGAACTTTCGTATTTGCATTCCGTTTTAAAAGTACGGGGGGGACAGCTGCCCCCCTTCCCTCCCCCCCTTCCTGCTAGCTCTGGCCGTGTATTGATAGTATCGTTTGAGTTTGTTCCTTTTCTCAGTCTATTTTTATTTTCCCTGCAGAGTACGTCCTTACCGTTCAACCCATACAGATGGGACGTTGATGGCAGTAGCAGACGGGTAGGCTCGGACGTTGTTGGATTAGATTTCAGAGACAGTAAAGGTAACCCGATCGATACAAGTAATTTTACATCGGACATTGAAATTGGAATCCCTCGCAAACCAACGAAAAGTGCAAAGAATCTCACAAAGTTTTTTGTAAACCCAGAAACCAACGAATCTCTTGTTTTTCACAAATTCTTTGTGCAATACAACAACAGTGCATTTCATTTACGAATCGAACCAGAAGAGGAGAAAAAGCTTGTGGTTTACCTCCGAAAAGGAGAGCGGCCGTCCGTGGAGGAGCACGACCTTAGACGTATGATACCTGATTTTCGGTCCTGCCTAAAACCGCAAGCTTGTGCAATGATTGAGGAATGGGTAGATTGCGTCGGCTATGCTCCACCAGCCATTGAAACAAGCAATGCAACAAATAATGAAACCGCCGATTCAATTTGGACACTGAAGGGCAAAGGTTTGTGTAACAATGTTCCTAGCTTAGCGCTTGTCCTTAGCAACAGGACACAAGGAAATGCACCACCATGTACGTTCTTGCTTAACTATATCCGCTGTCCAGAACCCAAATGCCCGGATGACAATACAACGCGATGCAAAGTGGCTGATTGCAACGTTTATAACTGCACTCAAGGTACGTTTGAAACAATATCTAGATATTGTTTACTGAAGGCCTGGTAAACGTTCTACACTTTATGTATATGTCTGAAAGGTTCCTGAGACACAGATACATCATGCATTTTCACTTCCATATATGTAAACCCAATTGCAGTAAAGCTCGCTCTGGATTGGTTCATAAACAATTGTCTTTAATTTCAATTGTTTTTGAACCAATGGCAAAGCGAGCTTTACTGCAATTGGGTTTACATCATATGGAAGTAAAAATGTATGACATGTCAATGTATCTTAGGAATCTTACTCCTATATTTTGTGTTTCAAAATTGTATTGGTTCAGTTTTTTTTAACCACTTTATTTTTGTAAACTGTTTTGATTTTTTTTACATATAAATAAATTGGACCATTCTGTTTTTTTTTCAAACCAGTTAATTTTTTTGAGACAAGTTCATTCTTTTCATATCAGTCGTCTCAGACCAATAACTAGGGATACCTAGAAAAACGGGTATGCTAGCAACGGTTGCTTGCGAGGTCATGTGGGGATAATGCAGGACTACAGATCCAAACAAATCCAAAAGTCAGTAGTTCAAATCTTGGTGTATTCCAAATTAAAAAACAAAACAAATAGTGTTCAGGTATAATATGGTAAGACCAAGAAGAGAAAAAAGAGAAAAAAAAAGAAGAGTCAATTTAAACGTTGTGGGTGGGAATGATTATGCTAGTAGGTAAAATATAGACCTTTTTCATAAATGGCAACCATTTTATTATTTCATTGTCATTCAAAGTAGCCTTACTAGCCTCGTGTTCGAGGAGAAAATTCAAAAGAATATCTCTTCCCAAACGAGGCTAGTGAGGTAAATATATATGAATGAAGATAAAAAATATTTATATGCATATGGTCGCCAATTATGAAAGAGGTATATGAGGAAAGGAATCTTCCTGTTTCTGTTGTGTTTAGAGGAAGAGAGGCTTTGATTCCTCCAGTACGGGTCACTATTCTATCGCAGGTTAGCTCCCAGCAGACACCGGTACTCATTTGATTGCGTCGGGAAGATGAATAGTTAGCTCAGGTGAAGACAAAGGTTGTACAGAAAGAAAAGCCGAGAATCGAACCGGGCATCTTTTGGATAGAATACGGCGATCTTACAATATAAGCCAACCGCTCCGCCCGCTGTAAACAAAATCATAATTTTAAATATAAAAAAAGAAGAAAATTGTATGTTATATTTGCACACTGCTCATTGCTAAACGTCCCTACTTTGTTTCCCTAGCTCGAAAAAAATTGCGAGCTCAAGCAGAACTCGATCGAGCACTTATCCCTAATATTGGAGTCTGCTCAAAGTTTCTCGGCAAAATTCTTTTTCTATTTACCCGTAGTTGCCTATGCAAGTGGTCTTTTAATTTAAAGGTAAAAATATGCTTTTCGCGTAATGACTAGGGTTCGCAGTAAAATCTCGGCACGTGGGAAGTAATGTCACTTTAGGAACACAACAAAAAAATAATTTTGGCGAATGTGGGATCCGAAACAGGCAAAGAACAAGATTTGTTTCGTGACTCTTCCCTAATGTAAAGCGCGCACTTCCTAACCTTTGGTTACTCATAGTACCTAGTCAGGGGCGGATACAGGGGGGTGAATTGGGTGAATTTTCACCCGTTTTTCTTCAATTTTCTGGTACATTCTTTGTACTTGCTACCCTTCTTCTCCTTGAGCCACTGGTAAATTCTTTGTTTTATTCACCCCCCTTCTAGAATTTCTGGATCCGCCACTGCTAGTATAAACTTATCACTCTATACTCTGATTAGATACGGATTTTGACCAATGATCGATAATCAGCTTTATACAAAAATCTGTATTATAACGACCTTTAATTTATATTTTAGGAGGTAATTGCACTGATGATGATGGGACCTTCACCTGTATTGACAAAACAATCGCTGCTGTAAACTGTACAAACTTTCTCACTTTTGCACAATGCTATGGCATTTCGCTAAACAAATCCAGAACGTGTTCAAAACTTCTCAACCCAAAGCCATTTTATGGAAAGTACTGGAAATGTCTTCGCGACCCCTACACGTATTTCTTTAATACAAACGAAACCAGTCAAAAAGGATGGTATTATATTGGTATTAATTATTCAAATGACACGCAGGAGTGGACAGATCTTCCCCCAACTACTACACCACCTACCACAATCCCGACTACAGCCGCGACTAGTGTATCGACCTTAAAGTATACAACAAGTTCAAGTACACATAAAACACCAACTACAAAGTAAGTATAAGCAAAAAAATATCGAGTTTTAAGAAAGTTACATTCATTTTTTACTGAAATATACTTAGGATAAAAAAATGAACAAAATCAATTGTTGTTACTGAACCGTCACGCGATCTACAATCTAACCCTGACCACTGTTTCACTTGGACATTTTTGACGCTTACAAATCTTGGAAGCTTAAAAGAACAAAAGAAGCACCACTTAGTGGCTGTCACCAACCATGTCATTATAACAAAAAAGTTCCCGCCCTTCATTTCACTAAATTTCTTCCAATTTGCCATTACAGTTCTCCCGTCGGCTTCAACTTTAAGTTTTCAAACTGTATTTAGATATTTCAGCTCCACTAAGCAAACACACAAAATACATCCCATCAGGTTTATTTTACTTTAAGGTCGATACACTAGTCGCGGTTGTAGTCGGGACCACCTACCACAATCCCGACTACAACCGCGACTAATGTATCGACCTTAAAGTATACAACAAGTTCAAGTACATCTAAAACACCTAGAACACCAACTACAAAGTAAGTATGAGCAAAGTTGTTAGAGTGGACTGGTTATGAAACTTAGCAAACTACAACGAAGATTACAACGTTTGTTTGTTTCATG
>JAOBRB020086346.1:0-14225 GCA_027575285.2 Zoanthus pulchellus
ACACGAGGATCGATTTTCCGCGATACGGTGTTGCGCGGAAAATCGACGTTGCAAGTTGATTCGTGTAACACGGCCTTTATGTATTATCCTCACCTTCACCTTTATTTACTTCCTAACAGGTGCAAGAATTATTCCACTATGAAGTAGAGAATACCAAGGCTTTAATTATGAGAATAGGAATGGTAACAAGTTCTTCGTGCTCGCTCTAACCTTTCATATTGGATATCAACAGGAATATGAGGGATATTCAGACTAGGGTATTCAGAGAATGATATTCAGAGAAGGATGTTCAGACAAAGATATTCAGACTAGGATATTCTGACTAGGGTATTCAGACTAGGGTATTCGGGCTTGGACATTCAGACTATTATTGAATATTTAGACTAGGGTATTCAGACTTGGACATTAAGACTAGAACATTCAGACTAGAATATTCACACTAGTGTATTCACACTAGGCTATTCAGACAAGGACATTCAGACCAGGATATTCACACTAGGGTATGCACACTTGGATATTTAGACTAGGATATTCACACTAGGATATTCACACTAGGGTATTCACACTAGGATATTCAGACTAGGATATTCAGACTAGGATATTCAGACTAGGGTATTCACACTAGGATATTCACACTAGGATATTCACACTAGGGTATTCCCACTAGGATATTCACACTAGGGTATTCCCACTAGGATATTCACACTAGGGTATTCCCACTAGGATATTCAGGCTAGGTTATTCAGACTAGTATATTCACACTAAGATATTCACACTAGGGTATTCAGACTAGGGTATTCTTACTAGGACATTCTGGCTAGTTTATTCATGCTCGGTTATTCACACTAGGGTATTCAGACTAGGATTATCAGACTAGGTATTCAGACTAGGGTATTCAGACTAGGGTATTCTGACTAATCTATAATTGTAAATTCAAATTTACACAAATAAATTCACACACAAAAATAACACAATTCTTGATCTCTCTTTTAATATCATTGCCATTTTTAAAGCAAGAGTTTCTTCTGAGTGGTCCAACGCCTGTGTTGGGAATGTTTGTCACATCTGAGGGTACCTCTGAACGTGCTCCAATCAGCTGGAGTGATGGATTACAGGCTCTTGGTTTTTCATTTCCCTACGTCATCGCTCTTGGGTATAACTCATTCAGCATTCACAGGTACTCAAATTATACTAATCGACTTTTCTAGTAGAGCAATTTGCATTTCATGAAATCATCCTGGTGAATGACATCACTATGCTTCTTGGTTGATTTATTACATTGTATAATAGGTTCAGCAATACTTAAACCTAATCTAATATGCTCTTGTTTCCAATCGTACAGAGAGGAATTTGAGCTGTACAGTTAAGATTCACAAGTAATTTGCTTGTGAAATTGAAACAATGTTTTAAGAAGCATATGTACTCGACAACCAACCCTGTTATACAAGTTTGCCAACCCTTTTGGTGGAGTCGTTTTCTTTGCAATTGGTGGACTATTTATGATGAATTCTGTTTGAGAAATTTGTGCTTCGTTTTGGCAGTTGTAGTTTGAGTGTAATGTGGATTACTTATTTGTTTTGCATTATAGTAGTAATAATTGCGGTGTATTCTATGTGATAAATTTGTGGTGCAATTTTTGCTGTATTTGGGTGACTAATTTGCTTTGTAATCTTGATGCGTACTTGTTTGAGGTTAATTGTGGTGGATTCTGGCTAAACTTGATTGTCATAATTTCTGGTTGAACTTGTTTGTGATAGATTCTGGTTGAACTTGATTGTGATAGATTCTGGTTGAACTTCATTGTGATAGATTCTTGTTGAACTTCATTGTGATAGATTCTGGTTGAATTTTATTGCGATAGATTCTGGCTGAGCTTGATTTTGATAGATTCTGGTTGAACTTGATTGTAAACGATTCTGGTTAAACTTGATTGTGATAGATTCTGGTTGAACGTGATTGTGATAGATTCTGGTTGAATTTGATTGTGTTAGATTCTGGTTGAACTTGATTGTGATAGATGTGTCGGTGTTTCTACGGAAACAGTTCTTAAAAAAAGAATAATTTTTTCATCGTTGTGAAAACGATATTTTATACTGATGTTTCGGACTGGAGTCAGTCGTCTGAGTGAATCATTCACAAAAATCTTTCTTGTGTGTAGTTGGTTTGAATGTTAAATGTGATAGCGTGTTATAAGTTGTTCGACTCAGTCTAGATTAAACCATTATAACATATAGATTTTCTTGTATGATATGGCATTAAATATTAGCTCATTTTTTACAAATAGCATCATTGGGCAAGATCAGAAACCTTTAAAACAAACGCTTTTGTTCAAGGTAAGAAAGTTTTTTAATTTTTGTATCCTGAAACGATTTTCTCAGTGCACTGTGTTTGAAATGATACAGTCGGTTACAAAATAAAAGAAAGAACGCTGTTGGTTGAAAATAAATTTGAATCGAGTCTAAAATTTGCGTTTCATTATCTGAAAGATTCTCAATTCCTTTTCGAAGCGTTTAGATCAGAAATTCTTACATGATGATTAAGTTTTCAAGTTTCTCTTCCTTTAAATTTGTTGTCTGTGCTTTGAAATTGAAGTGAAGTCAGTTGTTATGCAAAGGCGTTCCGCTAACATAAGTCAATTATGATTAAACTTTATCTTGTATAACATCTTAAAGGACCTCGGTCACCTTGGGGTGGCAGGGCGTTGTGTATTTATGTTTTGCTTTATGATCACCGAGTGAACAGGTTTATTGAGTCGTGACATACACGAAATGATAGCGATAAAGACCTGCCGCTATAATATAAAGTGAAGAGTGACAGATGATATTTTCACGTTTGATTGAACATGAATGTGGGAGAAGAGGGAGATTTACGTGAAGAAGTTCCAGCTGTGTCCAAAGTACGTGTGGTGATAGAAATTTGAAAACTGTTTAAAGCTTAAAGTGTTCCCCCAATGTCGTCATTACTGTCACTCCAGAGAACAAGGATTTATTAGATAATTTGGGCCACGTATTAGAATTGCAGCTATGGTAGCAGTTTCATTAACTTTCACATATTTAATTTTCTCTCACTACCAAAACAAGTTAATTTGCGAAGTCTGTAAGCTTGTATTTTTTTTACTTTTTTTAGGGTGGCAAATCGTTGCTCAACTACGAAGGCGGTCGGGTTTTTGTCGCTGCTCAAAAAGAGGTTTATTGTTTAGTACAGCTTCCGTTTGAGAATCAGGTAATAGATCCATTGATACTCTTAAGTTAATTAAAGTAACTGGTCCTGCAAGTATGGATTTCATTTAATCGATATTTCGATATTGTTCTTTTCTGTTTTTGTTCGTCTTGGACTTTTGGGAAACGAAAGAACTACTAAGCTACGATTGGCTTGCAAACAGTCCTTTTGTATCTACGTGGCTTTAATGTACGTTTTGAGGGCTTAAGAATCATGTGACTTTCTTGTTTTATCCGTTTTAAAAAAACATTTAAAAATTTAGTACAAAAACCTTTAAAATTGAAATGCAGTTTTCTTCCAAAGGTGGAGCAGTTACTTAAAGAAAAAAGGGTTAACGAAGCTTTGCAGTTGGCCCAGGTTGCAATGGAAACATCATTAGCGGCACAACCGAATAATAAGGTAATTTAACTACAAGAAGTGTTGATTATAAGCAACTTCAGGGAACATTTTAAAGGGGCTGAACCTTTAAGATATCTTGCCATCAACTCAATACCAAAAAGGGTCTAGATTTGTTATTAATTATAAAGACTATATTATGACGTTCATTCTTTTTCCTGTCATTTGTTGTTGTTGTATTATGGTTTTCTCTACTTTAAAAAAGTTTATTTAAACATTATGTGTATTAACCCAAATCAATTAAATCGTCGTGACGTAGGGTCTTTAAGAAGATTTATTTCACATCAACTACGAACAAGAACAAGAATTAACCATCTGAGTTTTCCTAAAGAACGTTTTTAAATCTACATAATCTAGGTATCTTGCGGACGAACAGTGCCTATTTGCTATTTGTTTCAGCGGCATTCTAGTTATGTATAGTAGATAACTGCTACCTTTTTCGTTTATTTCAGATTCTAAAGAGAGTTCATCAAAAAACAGGCTTCATATACCTTGCCCAGGGCCTTTTTCCTGAAGCTGCAGATTCTATGAAAGAAGGAGGTCTGGATCCGAGGGAGGTATGTAATTTTTCTTTCAATAGCTTCTGGTGTTCAAAACATCTTGATTTCTTATTTATGAATTAGATTGTACATTTAATCTTCAAAGTATAGTCGAGAGAGATGAAGGAGAAAGATGTTCTAGAAGGCTTGAAAAAACTCTCTTCTGTTTCCATACTAATAAAATTTAAAAAATTGAAAAACGTTTTGTTGATGAGATAAAAGTAGTTGTGATAATATTCTCCCTCTATACTGCGGAGAGAAGAGGATGACAGGGAAAGATTTTTCTTATTAGTGAAGCAAATGTCGTAAGTTTGCTCTCTCATGCAACATCGTAAAAAGCTGTCCCATCTGTGACAAGGTATGTGAAACAGTGAACTTAAGTGCTTGTTACTTTATAAATTAAAGCAATCGCTCGGATAGTATTAGAGTACTTTATCGTTGTTTGATTAGAGATGGTAAACGTTCTTCGGAAACAAATGATAGGTCATCATGTTTGTTTCAAAGCTTCTGAAGATATTCTATCAGTCTTCTTTAATGAATCCAAAACCAACCCCTTTCCTGCTTATAGAATTTTATGTATCATCAATACTAACCTCTGCCTTATTCTTCCTACAGCTGATAGCTTTGTTTCCATCGCTAATTACTTCAAATTGGACATACTTTCCATCAAAAGATCTACACGAAATCAAGGATATAAACAAGATAAGTAAGTTCTCGTTTGTGTTTCTCTCCAACCCTCAATAGTTACCTGTGCAAGTGTTTCCTTGCGAATCATTTGGTATAGGAGCGTATAAAATAGATAAACGTAGATTGTTCTTAAGAATGACCTCAGAAACTCATTAACTTAAATAATGAGAAGAAGTGAAGATGTTCTGAATTCTGAAAACCCCGTAGGATTGACAGCGACCTTACTGCTGTTTAAAATAGGAATAGAATAACGAGAAAAATACTGGGCACACTTCAGCTATTACAAGTTTCCCATGCTCCTCCTTAGCATTGTTGAATAATTTTATATTCATTTGGATATACAGTTTAAATAGAAACAAGATAACTGAAGAAAACTGGTCATGTCTTAAAAATAATGATAATATTTGTGATAAAGAACAACGAAAAAACTTGCATGTTTGAAGTCATCTTGACTGTAATATAATACAATCTGTATCACACAGATACTTATTTCAAGATAAGTAAACAACACATTGGTTACTCTTCCTTTATGTTTTTACGTCTGAATAAGGGCACTACGTCGACATTTAATCGTGTAAACTTTAAACAGAAGGGAACCTAAACATAATGATTATATGAGTTAAGTCTTCCTTGTCTTTAAATACGCTGATGCTCCTCCGTTCAATGTATTGCGTCGCACACGACCAGACACATACGATGAATACTAATCCAGCATTGTCCCAGTTACTCCAAACCTTGATCTCAGCTCTTGAAACAAAACCTTTGTTGAAAGCGGTCCAAAGGTTGAGTAGGATTTAAAGGTAGGTTTTTTGGGAATGTATGTTCATTTGTTTTTAACTTTCAACATTGCTGATTTAGTACTCTGATTTTTCCTGTATGCAGATTTGAGTTTCATAGGTAGATTGAGCTTCTACTACTCCTTCATATAATTTGGATATGTATCTGTTTAGACTCCTGAAACATTTATTGATCATTGTAGAGAAAACTAATAGACGATTTGATTTCTGTGTTACTAACATACCTTTTACAAACTTTATTTGTAAAGATGTATATTTTTGCGAATAAAGGTTAGTATTGAATTGTATACTTAAGGCAGTTCATCAAGGTCTTCATAAGTTTGCAGAGGGAGTAAAACCGGACAACCCAAAGAACAACCCTCAGATTTTGATTGAGATCAATACATCTCATCCCACATATGGAGTTCTGGACTCAACCGAGATATTACCATAGTTATGCTTCAATGACTCCACTCAAATCCTTATAAAAACAGCTTGGTGTATAACATTATGAATAAACCAACTTTTAGAAGGTTTTGTATGGAGTCATTGGAGCATATTATTGGTAATATCTCGCCGACAATTTGCACCAACATTCTGATTTTTTATAAGAATACATTCTTAGTTTTTGTGACCTCACACTTTGCCATTCTATTAAAAATTTTTAGAAACTGAGTCTGTCTTCCTGATTTTGTGCACTGACTGGTTTAGTTAAATACCAGAAATCATGTTCAATAAAAATGAGTTAATATTTAAGCGCAGTCAGCATTTTTAAGCCTTTAGATCATATGAAGAGTGATTCGCAATACTAATAGAGATATTATCATTCCAAAAGGGCATCATCATTAGGCATTGTCATGCCTTAAGGGCATGATACTGTATCTTCAATGAATTTTCTTGTAATTTTTGTTCTTATCCGTTATTTGCTTTTCAAGACGTATTTGCTTTTTTGCTCACAGAAAATGGAGATAAGATGTTTATGGCTGAGGCGAAGCAGTTCATTGTCGAGTATCTGGTAGGTTATTACCATGTTGCTATATATTGGGATTGAATATTTTTCGGTCTTTAATGATAAATATGTTAAAGTTCTTGTCAGTGGGAAAGTATATTAACATCGAGTTCTTGAACTCTTGCAGAAAGAAATATGTTGTACATGTGTAATTTCTCTCGATGACTTAAAAAACATGGGTTTTAATTGTGACAAAGAAAGGCTTTAAGTATTTTCTATTGTTTCAATATCTATATTTATGTTAATTGTTTGCAATGCCATTGTTGAAATGCTTTATTTGTGAGATTTTAATTTTTTTCAGTCCATATTTAACTTTCATCCTGATAAAACTGATATTATGATTTTCAATAGTTTTGTGTATAAACTTATAAATTATTGGATTGCAGGAACAATGTAGAGGAGGTCCAGAATATAATGGCTGTAAAGAGGTATTGATAAGTTATTTTGGAAACACTTCATGATGAGTTGCATGACAAAAAAAAAGTTTTTATTGGACATTTCGGTAGTCTCTAGGATTATTCTAACATTTGCAGTATGAGATCTTCTCCCTGAAATTCTCTAGCGATTTAGTGGAACTCATTGTACATGGGTCACTATTTATCAATTAACTCCTAAGAAATTTCTCCAGTAGGGTTCTCCTAACAGTATTATTCTAAAACTGCTTTTTTACTTACAGCTCCGAATTTATTGCTCTAACTTAATATTACATTTTCAAAGGTAGAATTTGTCCTCTCCTATATGCTAATTTGTATTTATTTGCAATATAAAGTTCCTTCATTTTTTCAATAAAAATTCTGGTTTAGTTTTTAGGTATTTCTTTCTAAAAAATTTTTCTTGACTTCTTAGATGAGAGGCCTTTCACTCACAAGACACACAGCTTTATTTTATACTTTTTCAAATCAGCAAAAGCAGTAATAAATTAGAACAATTGTACATCCGTCATTTCAAACGTCGGCATTTCTTTTGAGAGAAATATGTGATTCGGTGATTGTTCAAGTAAACAAAATAAAGTTTTTCAGTTTTCTTAAATACTTAATCCAAGGCAAAAAGATGTTTATCATAAACTTATAGGTCAAACTTGTTTCTAAAAAAACTGAAAATGGAATATTTAATGTTGGTTAGCAGTAGTAGGCATTTGAGCAACTAGGCCCAGGCCCTTTGCCAGAGCAACCCAATTTTTATGGCCTTGTGGTTCAGTGATCAGAGTTGGGGATTGGTTTGTGGATAATTCCAGGTTCACATTCCCGAATCAGTCTACTAAATGAATTTGCTCTGAAAACTCTTGGGGAAAATTCATTGCGGTTTGTAAGTAGCCAACTGGTTTGCCTCATAGCAGTTCGGATTTTTAACTGGGAGCAAAGGGGATTTTAACATGATATTTTGAAAAGTTTGATTTCTTGAATGTAGATATTTTCAGTATACACACATTGCAGATTTGTTGCATCCATCGTAAATTAGTTAATAGAAAATAGCTTAATAATGCAATATGATTATACTAACTACAACCTTAGCTTATGAACCGCAAAGAAAAAACTTACTTGGAGTCCTTGAACATTTTAGTCACAAATAGCTATGTCCATCTGGCGCTGCTGTTATCCCTTCTGACAAAATCATTCCACAAATACCTTCCATATAGGAATCGAAATTTAAACTTGTTCATTTTTTATCTTTAAGGAGGTGGATACAGCTCTACTCCGATTGTATGCGGAAACTAACTCCTCGTATCTACTCGACCTTGTTGCTTCTAAAAACCACTGTGCTGTTGAAGACTCTGAACAGTCACTTAAGAAACACCAGGTTAACAAAGCATTCATCTTTGGATTACTGTTGTTGTTTCAGTTTTCTGTCTTCTTAATTTTCTTCTGTTTCTCCGGAATTTTGTTCTTTTTATTGCTCTTCCTATTATTTTCGTTCTCATTTGTTCTTCCTCATTGCCTTTGTTCATCTAATCTTCTAGTTCTTCTTGCTATTCTTATTCCTTTTAATAATCGTCGTCTTCATCATATTTATCATCATCGTTATCATTATAATCATCATAAAGATCATTATCTACCTGGTTATCATTAACGTTATCATCGATCTCATCAATATCATCATGATTAACCTCATCTTTAATATTATGAATATCATCATCACCAACATTGAGCACTATCATTATCATAACAAATATCCTTATTATCTTGATAGTCAATTCTTTCATATGCACGTAAACTCATTAGTTTGTACAATGTGCGTTTATATGTAGAAATTGTAGACAGACACCTCGTCTTCAGATTAGCTGAAAAAAAAGGCGAGAAAATCTTTTTGTTACTGCCTTATTTGACTCACTTTAACTGATACCATCTTTGATATTTCATGTAATAAACATGGTCTGTTCTTACGCAGCGATTCCATGCTTGGGCACTATTTTGCTGTTATCGAGATCGTCAGTCACAGGCAATGAACATTTGGAAGAAGTAAGTTGTAAACATGATTGAAGTGAAAATATGCTTTACATTTCTTCTCAGAACTAACTTTGCAATTCTGTTTCATTTACTTTTGCGATACCAGTAAAAGCATATGCAAACTTTCGTTTGAAAGAAACAATTACAAATAAAATACTTGTACGTGGGAATACATCAAGGTTGGCAACAACACACATATATAGTTAGGTTGTTATTTGTGTCTCAAGATCATCTTCATAACCGAGTGCGAGGTCTATCCGAGAAAATCTTTGCCCGCGGTCTTTCACTGACAGACCGAGCAAACGAGGTTATTAAGATATTTATTACATGGCGTCAGTTTTAGATTAGAACAATAGATTAAAGGAAGAATTACTTTAATAATTAGTAATAACAATAAATAATAATAAAGATTTTATTTAGGTGTCAAGTCTTTCTTGCCGGCCAAAGGCCAACAAATTGGGGACACCATCTTTACAACTCTAAGGTGGACGGAGATCATTCACAGTACTAATTATAACCCACACAAACACACACACAGATATAATCCCCGAGGGCCTACTGTTTAACATCATTATCCGAGAATACGTGGAAGTCTAACCATTTGCAGATGTTAGAGCAAAGGCAGCGCTTTCTCCTCAATTGTTTTAAGACCCCGAGTGTTGGTCTGGCCGGGAATCGAACCCTAGCTTCCTGCACGATAGACTGGCACCTTACCAATTAGGCGAACCAGACAGCGGTGTTCACTTTCTGTTCACAAAGTTTGAAGCCGAGAAATCAAAACTTGTATGAATGAGCCACACAAACAAGTAAAGAGAAAGCTTTAAATGTTATTTTTCTGAACCGTCGCTGTTCAAGTTTCCTTTCTCGCTGCTCACTATGCCGGATCACTGTTTTAATTAACACTTTGCATTTGTTGAAGTTAGCAATACGTTTTAGCCTTGAGATTAACGACACTTCCCACTTCAATTAGGATCAGGCCTTTATCAATATACAACAATGGTTCACCGCCATTTTAATATAATTATTGTTCCATCCTCTCATCTTCGTATTTTCATTTCTAGATCGTACATGTAGTTTTTTGGAAACTTGCACGTATTAAACTAATCCATGATCTGTACTGTTATCATTCTGATGTTGGCACTAGTTATATGACATTCATGTGTGAGCAACATTTTAATGTCTCAGCTACAGTACATGCAGCTGATGAAGTCGGTCATTGGTCAAAAGGGAACAAAAATGTTTTTATCTCAAAATGTTTGCTTCGAACAAAGGGCCTAACGCTGCTAGCTTTTTAATTTTGTGAAATTCAAAAACATTTTTAGTAAAACATAATACGTTCCTCTTTAAAGTGCATCGCAGGGCGTTTATTAATTTAACCGACTAGAAAAGCACTCGGAGAGCGCAAACCTTTGCCTAGCACATTGTGATCGCAATGTTTACGAAAAATTCAAAGTGATCCAGATGCCAGGATTTCTTCCGGATCACCCTCAAAATTTAATCAGTTCTTCCGTGCCCCAATTCATCAAAATCCGTCCATAACTTTTTAGTTATGTTTACATCTAACTGACTTACAAACAAACACTTACTTCCCTTGGCGGAGGTAATTAACAAAGAAACTGACGCTTGTTACAGACTTAACGATGGCGAATATAAAGATGATGGATACCCAGGTCTTTCCTTTGTTGTCACCTTTCTAAGCAGGTGAGTGTATTCAACAGTTTCGTTAAAGCAGATATCAGTGCTTTTGTTTGCATCTAATCCACGTCCTTGGTGGGAGCAAAGCTGCTACGTAGTTGCACCCTACTTAACTTTAGACAATTTAACTGAATTCATGCATAAGATGATTAACTTGGTATTCTCTTCATAAGATTTTTACACATTTAGATTTTACTTTGTTTTAAATCTTGCTTCAAGTTCCTAAAATCAACATCATGCACAGTCAATGCAATGAAATCAGATTGAATATTAAATGTGTTTGAGACATATGTTAGAGACTGTTCTATTCATGTTTTCCTTATAACGTCTGTTTGTAAACAAAACACTGCTTACTCTTGATAAAAAATAAAGCACTTTGCTTCCCAGAATATACTTGTTAACTTACTTTAATTTATCCATTTCTTACATATGGCTTAATAGCTTGCGGAATACATATCCAACAACAATAACGTCACTATTTGTTCTTCAAAAGAAAGTCGTAAGTTTGATATCATTCTCCAGTTTTAGGGATCATTCAAATCCGCTTTTTTGATATATAAAGTACTTAGATTTCCTGACATTGTTTTTTACACAATGCTGTATTTGTTTATAACTTTAGAGCCGGAAACCTTCCTATATGCTTCAAAATGTTTTGTGAACCAATCAAAAGGAGGCACAGCTATAATAATAGACTTGCCTCAATTTGCTGGTACTCTCTCCCAAAAGCACGCACCAACTATGGTAAATAATTTGCTTTGAGATATGCTGGTGTAGATGCTTGGAATGCTATTGGTTTAGAGATAAACGGCACGCTCCCAGCGTATCGTCATTCAAAAATTCTGTGAAGAAATCCATATTAGACAATTATAAAAAAATCCCTGGATTCCTTGTTTTTTCAACCGTTTCCGATTTTCTAGTAGTTTTTCCATGTTTATATTTGTTTATTTTCACATGTATATACCAATTAAATTAATCATAATTAAATTAACACAGTTTTTTCCCCTGCTAATTAACATTTTGACAAAATTACTATTGTAATTAAATTAGAAGTTTGATGTCCAGCATAGCCTTTTGGTTATTACAGCAAACTTGTAAGGAAACTGTAAAATTAATTTATAAGTTTTCTATTTTATACGTATATGTGGTTCAAATGTAGTCATTGTAATTGTCATTTTCATTGATTTGACTTAATTGTCTTCACTGTTGGAATATTTTGTCAAGGACATAAATAATTCATCCTGTACACATTGCAAATTGCCTTTGTTCATGTCCAGACCTGACAGAATCGTTCAAACTCGAAAGAGGCAACGTTGAAAGTTAATTGCTATGTAGTGCATATTTGAATCTACTAAAATGACCTTTAAGACTACGTTGGTATAGCGGGCTTTAATTGTTACATCTACCAGAAATACTGAACAGCCAGAATTTCAGCGACCGCAGAGAGGAAGTTGGTTTAGACAAAACAGATCTGAAGTTTGCAACGCTACCTTCCCGAAAATTTTCTCAGTTATTCAACAAAAGCAGAAGTCGTTTACTTGGCTTAAGTTTTGCTGATGATAAATTAAGATTTTCTTAGTAAGAAGAAAAGCCGTGTATCAGAATGTGACAAGACACGTCGGGCATTTGAAGACACGACGGAAACGTGTTTTCAGATCCCCGGAGTGTGTTTTCATAAATACACGGGTGAGGCTCTTTTGCTTCATTTATAAATAAAAATAGGCATGGCAGTCTGAGACTGCATGTGGCTAGAGCAAGCACAAGAAATAATACGCATTCTGGGAATGCATACAATCTTTCCTATATTTATATAATTATAAAACAAAAGACATCTTTATTGCACAGGGAAATTAAGGCATGACTCAAGGATGAAAAGTACTCAGGCTCAGTGCTAAATCCAATGACTTGATCAGTTATAAACTAATGCTGATGAAACTTACTTTAATTATTTATTCGGTAAAAAAGTTTTGTGACACGAGATACCACTTGATTTTGTCACGTGTTTGGGTTTCGCGAATCACCATAAACGGCCAATAAATATACAAATCAGTGGCAACGTGCTCCGGCCAAAACTAAAACTTATTTTGGTCGCTTAAGGCTTAATAACCACCCCTTTCAAAACAAGAGGTAGACTCTGGAGCCAGCCTTTTAAGATAGTCTTGAGTTTGACTCTGCATCCCACATGCACGAACAGACGTCACTCTTTCAGTATAAGTATACCGAATATTTCCCTAGTATTTGTCCAATCGATCAGTCACTGCCTCTTGTGAGGCACAAGCCACAAAAAACCAATAAAACCATATAAACAATATAACTATAACAATAATCATACAATAACTATAACATAAAACTATTATATTATGATAAAAAAAGGAATAAAAAGATAAAAAAAGGAATTATAGAGCGTATATATGTCCCTCTTTACATTATAGCATGCTGTAGTTTGCTTACCCGACTCAAATCACCAATTGCTGCCTCTGTTCTTTCAGCTCGCAAGATTATGAACTTCTCTGGAATAACGTACCCTGGGTCCTGGAAAACGATCAAGCTCTTGGAGTGAGGGTGAGAAATTTGGACACTTTAACTAAATACAATTTATTTATTGCATCGTTTTGGTTTCTTTTAAAATATTATTTTAATATTATACTACATCTGCTAACTCATTTCCTTCATTTCCAATATAAAAAAACTAACTCATTTCCAATATTAATAAAGAAGTTTTCCGTTGTTTAAGTTTAACATTTAAATTGCTAAAGTTAGTGGTGAAACCGCTGAGCTGTGTGAGAACTCCTTTGGGATTGAATATTTCCATTCCTTACTAGATCAAAACTGAATATTTCTAATTCTCTCAGAAAATTATAAATATTAACTATTTTCTCAGTAATAAATTTTGTATTCCGTTGCTTTTCAACTCTATTTTTAAAATACATTAGTCCACTTCTATCCCCGATACTGATCCTTCGTTGTATGCTAATGTATGTAATATATCTAAAACAATCTTTTTGTTGTTAAACAGGATGCTGAGTTATGTTGTATGCAACGTTTAGATTTTTTGATATACACAAACGTCTTACGATGAACTGTGTGGTCATCATGCTGTCGCCAATTGATATATAGAGATTATTACATGGCAAGAGTTTGATATCGTTTTTTTTTTTTCACGAGTTTTCGTGTCATAGCGCGAACGAGCGAGTCTTCGAGCGAGTGAGCGGTATGATACGAAAACGAATGAGTAAAAACGGTATCAAGTTCTTGCCATATCATAATTTGTTTATTATATACTCTAAGTGTGTTCTGGTTTTCGTTTTCTTCAATAAAGCTTTGAATTTCTTCATTTGAGAACACAGCAAACCGAGGATCCGTCATTTCTGAGTGAATTTTCAAGACGCCCATTGCAAAACTTCCCGCGCTTTGCCATGTGACGTCACAAAATCAAGAACAGCGATTGGACAAGAGATCTGCA
>JAOBRB020086457.1:0-24039 GCA_027575285.2 Zoanthus pulchellus
CTTCAAGAATCAGTAAATTTACAGCTTAGTCGTGTAAATCTTATTACAAAAATTGTAGGTGTACTTATCTGTACTTGTGAAGTATTTTCTATGTAGATTAGGGATTTGGGATGCAAAAAATCCACGCTTCTGACACCATGTTTTATTTGCGGCTTGTAAGTCAACATGAAGCAAAAACGATTAACCAATCAAAAAGAAGCTTAACACAAGGATACCACAACAAATATAACATAGTGAAATTCATAAATCATGTCAAGTGTGTATGTAGGGCTTCTCATAAGGTACTGAAAAAAGTCAAAATTGAGCGTGATTTTCAAGGCAAATTGTGCAGGATAAAAAGATGACCAGTGTCCAGGAAATTGTGTGGGATTGTGCAATTTTGTTACAAAAAGAATACTTGGTCTCCCATTTTCATCATAAGCAAATGCTTAAAATTATCTTTGTTATACCTTCTTGTACCGTAATTCCTTCTTTTAATGGTCAAGTTATGGCTAAATTTTGTTTCGCCTTTTTTTATTATGGTATGGAACCTATCTTATACTGATTCTATATTTGCTAGGGCAGTCAGATGAAGCTAAATCCTTTCATGCCTAGTGGCCCATGGGGCTGGCGCTTATCTCTGGTTTTTGTATTGTTAAGCAGATGAGAGTCTTTGACTCCCCCTGGCGAGACATTAATCCATCGCAGGTTAGCTCCCAGCAGACGCTGGCACTCATTTACCTGCCTCAGGAGGACGCAAAGCTGAGTTAAAAAAAGGCCACACAAATTTTCAAATCTCGACAAAGTGCCGGGATCGAACTGGCGACCTTGTGGTTGGAAAGCAGAGATCTTACCAACTGTGCCAACCATGTCCGCCCAGGGCAGTCAGATGAGCAAAATGAATAAAAAAAACACTTGAGGTGATTGCAACATCATGCATTTCAGAACTATTCTGTACACCATGTATGCTTTAATATTTTGTACCATTAACCTTCTCATTTTTTGCAGTGCCTTTCACTCCAGTCTTTTTTATTCGACACTGTTGAACATGGACTTAGACGCTTTAAATCTTTTTGACTTTGTGCTCTTTTACAGGTTTATTGTCTTACTTATGAATATTTATATTTCTCTCGTTTTTACTTCATGAATGACGTCGTCATTAATAAGGTTTAGGAGTGAGGTGAATTCTTTTGCTCACTTGGCTGTAAACTTTTAATCGCCGGGTAATTAATGTATGCATTAACTTACAAATTTACAAGGAAAAAACGTTTTCGAACACTTAACCGGGGACCTCTTGCTTCTAATGCTGACGCACTAACCACTAGGCTATGCTGAGACTTGCGAAGAAAAAGTCAAATTTTTTCAATATGGTTTATACGTTATTGATTTGTAACGCATGCGCACTTTTGCATAATGGGAAAAAAACACTGAAAGTATGAACAAATAATTAAAAACATAAAATTGGAGAAAGAAATAAAACAAAACAGAAATGAAATTCTCTTCACGGGGTTCGAACTCGGGCTCTCACAACTTGTAAACACAAGAAGTTATTATTACGTGACACTTGCAATTCTATCGATTACTTATAAAATTTATAGTTTCTTAAAACAGCATTACTATAAGATACGAAATTACATTAGAATAGAAAAATTAAGTATAAAGAAATAAAAGAAAAAAAGAAAAAAACAGGAAAAAAAAGAAAACATTTTTCCTTTCACGGAGTTTGAATTAGGGGTCTCACAACTTGCAAACTCAAGACCTCACCATTACTACAAGCTAATTAACTTTGTAATGCAATATTACTATGTTGTAAAATTTATATTCGTCTATGAGGTGGCTCAGAGAGCCTTTGATTTATGGAACAAAGGTGTCCTGAGTATTTATCTAACGCTGTCTTGCTTTACCACTGTGACTTCAAGTACTTCAGTAAAACTTCGTTTGAGTTATCAGTATTGAGTGCAAGTGTTTCTCAACAAACGAGTGGCGTCGATGGATCTGCAACATAGGACGTTATCCACTTTTTTTAAGGAGTTTTGAATTTTAAAGCAGCGATTATGGAGTAATGAGTAACATTTTGTTTCCTTTCTTTTTTAAGAACTTTTTTTTCGGCATTCAGTTTGTAACTAACCATTTACTGCTGGCTTTTATTAATTTTCTGCTTTATGTTCATAAACCGCTCATTAACGTGTAAAGAACAAGACAAGCAATTTCAGCGTAAAAATAAAATTAAAATGTGTACCAAGCTCATTTTTTGTCATGATTTCCAGGAGCATTTTTATTTCTTTTTATTTCAACCAGACTACAGAACAACATCGTATCTTTAAAAAATAAGTTTAACTTGAATTGCAACCTATTTTTGTGGATAAATGACCGTTCGGCTTCACGCCAACTTGCAAAACAACCTCCTTTAATTTCTTTTTGTTTAGATGTTTTAACACCTTTAACTTAAGCATTCCTTCTTTTCTCTAAACCTTCAGAATTCTTTCAACAAGGATTTCTTCTTACCAGGAAGAACGGAGTTTTGCTTTCTTTTCAGCTGAATCAATAATAATTTATGTGGAACGGTCGTTGCTGGTCATCAGGTTTTTAAACATTTATAGGTCAAACTGTAAAGAAAATTTGCAGTTGCTTATTTTTGTCCATTTCTTTGATGTAAGTTGAGAATTATTTTAGTAATCTTCACACGGCGATAATATAGCAAGATACAAAGCGAACAGATGGTTTACTTCTTTAGCGAAAGGCGGATAAAAACCGTGTTTATACTTACATATATAGTCTTATATATGTAAAATGGTTTTTTATCCAATTAGAGCTCGCGTTTATCTGAATTATTTTATAAAAATGAATGGCAGTTTTTTTTATGGTCAGATTAATTTGTGTTTTTTTATTGTAGATTTTATGATGTATCTGACAATTACCTTTGGAGGAGTAGCTGGTGTGTCAATCCTTCTCAATGTCATTTTGTGTGTCTGTTTACGGTAAGTTGGTGACATTGCTTTATAAAGAGCTGTTTTACCTATGCATTACTTATGGGATATGGGAAGACAAGATATACACTTGCAGAGCATGGAAAAATAACTTTGTTTAATCTGTGTATAATAGTGACTCATGTCCAATATACACGATCTGACTCCGAACGTCAAAGTCAATGACAGTTGATGCAAGAGGGTGATAGTTCGATAGCGAACGACTTAGAAAATACACACGGTCTAACTCCAATCGTCAAAGTCAATGACAGTGCCATACACACGATATACTCACGTAACTGGGTGACAGATGGTATCGTGATTATGCCTCGTTCTTAAAATGTGCTGAAATAATGTTTATAACTCGTAGTAATGAGGATTGGTCGCACGATCTTGTTCCGATGGCTATAGGCTGCACGTGGCAAAACGCCGTTTGTCTCGTGTCCTCAAAATATTGACGATCCCTGACAGATGGTGACAGGTCGTGAGGGACTTACAAAATACACACGAACTTTCTCCAATGTTGTTCAAAAGATCATAGCATTCGGACAAAAGTGCAGTGCGTTAAAATTGTAGAGATTCCAATGGTCCATAAATATAGTTATAATGACGGCCGTTGACGTATCGATAAATGATTGCGAATGTCTTATGTCCCGATGTAAACGATGCTGTTATATATATTTTTATGAGTCGTTCTCTAAATGTCAAAACGAAGTTAATAGTAACATTCATTGGCATAAGTGCAGGTCGTAAAATGGGAGAGGGTCCACTGGTCCACACAATATTGACCAGTATTAAATGGTTACGAATGTGTTACGTGTACGACCGGTTCTTTATAAATGTCCAAATTTCCTTCATGCTGTTACACATGTTTATGGTTCTTTTTATAAATGCCACAACACAACTAATAAAAACATTCAAAGCTGTGGGCTTCTATAAATTGTCTTTTTTTTTGTTTTAGTTTTTAAGAACAACGTGTGAGTAAGGGGGCGTCAACAAATCAAAAAAAATTTAAATAACGTCATATGGACGTTATCCTGAAACCCTCTCCCCCTACCCCCATAACGTCCATTCTATACTTTTCTTTATATTGCTAAAAGTCAAGCTACTGTATTAACCATTATCGCACAATCGCAAAATCACTTTGAAAATATATACAATATGTACCATGCCTGACGTGGCATTGGAAAAAGAAAAGCAGATTTAAATGTGATTGCAGTTGTGTCTCAATTGTGATTGTCTTATATGAGCTGGAGATTATGTTTATTAGCAATTGTGTCACAATTCAAACATTGCCTTCTTTTCATGTGAAATAAAATACTGATTAGAAATAGATCTTTAAAACATTTAATGTACAATTTTTTCCCAGAAAAGTTTTGGGCCTGCGTATATTATTTTCCGTTCAGCTGAAGCTCATTACCCTACTTTTGTGATAAATTCTTTCTTAAAGTCTCCTTCACCACTCAAGATTTCTCTCTACTACTCTCGGTTATTAGTTTCGCAGTTTTGGAGAGTTTTGTTCACTCGGTAGGTATGTTGTAAAGCTGCCTTGTTTCCCAAGATTTTAAGTCCATCATCTCCAGATTTTTCTAGATCTTGTGAGCAGCACAAGCTTTTCGTTTGAAAAACCACAAGGTTAAAGCGCCTGTAAATTAAAACTAGGCAAAATTCCCATAAATTTTGGAAATTTAGAGTTTCTGAAACGCAATTTCCTGCACTCTAAGGTGTCACATTTTAAATACACTACATATTAAAATATATTTTATCTTAACATTATTCATTTTTCTTGATAGTATAATACAAATATGTCAAACTCTTGTGTTTTGTTATGATAATCACATTTGCAGACCAGTTTGTATTCTAAATGTTAAACCAAGAGAACATGAAGACTTTAAAATAGCCTGTAAAATAGCTAAGTGTACATTAAAAAAATTAAACTCTATAAAACTTTTCAATTTCTATCTGCAATGAATTAAGCATGATAGTAAGCTGTTATTTTGTGCACTTAGTTGTTGAAACACAGATGTACAATTTAGATAATATAATTATATATTCTGAGAACAAATCCATAAAAATTGGTGGACCTTAAAATAAGTATGCAAGGAGAAATCTTCTCCCCCCCCCTTTTCAGTCTTCTAATGGAATGTCCCAGTTATAACATGATAATTTCTTCATGTCACACTATGTAGCACGAGTAAACGCATAGATAGGCGTCTAGTTTTTACTAAACTCTCGCTTAAAAATAACCCACCATTGACAGGGATAGAAATTAATTTTTTTATAGACAGACGGAATAGTAATCATTTTGGATCACCGGTCCTTTTTTTCATATAATTTACAACACCATTAGAGATATATCTGTATTTGAAATCGTTTTTATTCACCCTATTTACTCATTGTTAATTTTGTATTCAACATTTGATACCTAGCTTGGTGATTCAAAACATTGAACACGGAAACAAAATGAAGTTTAAGACATTGTTATCTCCTGCATGCAATATGAGTGACTTTGTGCGGCCTATTTTTTTGTGAACAAAATTTAGATTTGTAATGAAATACTATAATACTAATACAAACAATATTTTGTTGCTTTGAATATTTTCCTAGACACGCTTAAAGTCAGGTTTACTTGTCTGCCAACATTTTTGCTAGTGTGCAGACTAGCAGACTACCGTTAATTTCAACCCTGAAATTGAATAATCCAGCAGTTTCCTGTCTAATTGATATATATCTCTTTTTAGCCGCAAATCGTCACGAAGTAAAAATCGAGACTCAGAAGAAGTTTGTGGACTTAAAAATCCTCCAAAAGAGAAACAGAGCTATAAACCAATCGCCAACAATCATTTGCAATCTCAAACATCCCACGAGCCTTTAATTGCAGGTGACAAGCGAGATACAAAAAAGGTACTTGTTCCACCCATAGACAGGGGTATCCACCTGCGTAATGGACAAGTTGCTGAGACTTCTATCGTGAAAAAGCCTGTTCCTATACCTAGGAGAGAGGCGCCAAAAATTCCTGTTTTTGCTAAGAATGCCTGAATAACTGCAATATTTTTTGTTGCTAGCGATAAAAGTTTGTTAATTAATCAAAAAAGTTATAATAGTGATGATAAAAAGAAGAAAATTTAACATTTCAAGTGTACAACACAGCATTTATATTATGAATATTAATCTTAAGTTTTTTAAGCAAAGTTAAAAATTGTGTTGTGTTCGTGAAATTTATCTTAAATTATTGATTTTTCAATTATGTTATAAAATTTATTTATATGATATATTTTTAAGCAATATAAAATGCTCTCTCTGCCTTTCTCTTAAAGGAGAACTGAACCATTTACTTTTTATCATATAAACATTTAGTCATAGGAGGAGAACAACTTTATGAAGTTTGTTTAAGCTGTTAGACGATTTTTATAACAAATCAACAAGATTTGATCGCTGGCTCAATATTTGGGGTCAGCAGTTGTTTATGACGTAGGTTACGGGAAAGAAAGGAGAAAAAGAGAGGGAAAGACTATGCTGCGTTTGGCTGCTATAAAGGAAGAATAACTTGGCAAGATACTGATTGCCCAAAATATTATCAATATTTTGAAGCACACTGTCATATTATGCTCTGAATATCGTAACCTACGTCATATCACACGGCTAACAATCTCAATTGCGACCACGGTATCAAGCTTTTTTTAGATACTTTTCTCTGTTTCTGCATTTAATTTCTCGATGTTTTTTTACTTAATTTTTAAAATAGACTAAATAAAGATAGTCTACTAAACCAATGCATTCAAATGAATGTAGGTTAGTTCTCCTTTAGAGCTAGTGAGAATTAACGAGGTGACGATTGAGAGAATTAGAGCAGATCAGTGAAAATCAATGATACAGTTGATGGTTTTCAACTCCTTGCGAATTCTCAAAAGCTTTTTTGAGGTTTTCATCATGTTATAAAGACTCGGAGAACATGTTATATTTCTTTTGTAAAATTATTCTTTCCCGTATTAACAAAGAGAAAGACATTAGAACGAATTCATAAATAAGGCGGCTACGGGAATTGTGTCTGGGAAGAACATTGGATGAAGCCATTTTAGGACAAGTTCAATTGACCGTGTTCTAGAATGCCTCGATCCCATGTTCGCTCCTCGCTGAATCCGCGTGGCTGCCATTTTTACGAATTCAGTCTATTGATGAAGCTCGTATGAAAGTTTTAATTTCCTACATAAAGCTGTAAATTGCTACAACTTGCAGACCGCCAATCATTCACACTTGTAGATCAATCAAAATGCACATACTTTCAAAAATTTCTTTAAAACTTGTATCACCTCTCATCGAACACGTAAGTTTATAAACTATATGATGACTTTTCAATTTTATTACGCCATACTTAAAGAAAGCCTTGGTTCTTCAGGCACGATTCTAATAATAATTTATAGCAATATTTATAAAGTAAAGTATAGGATGAGAATTTGAATCCTGCTTTTGGTTGAAATTTGATTATTTCAATATAGTATGTGTTCATATTTTAAACGTGTTTTCAAATTGCTTTTTACAACTGTTTTGGAATTTGATCATTTACTATGTCAGTTTGAGGTCTTAGTTGACATTGGTTAATATTCTGTGTGTACATGATAACAGTATGAATATAATTGCAATTATTGTTAATGGTGTTATGATGCGTTCTCCTTGAGTATGTATGCATATTAAAAAAACTCTTAATTACTGTACATACAACCAGGGAAAGGAATTTTCAGTGTCATGTTAAACTCTCTCTGTGTACCAGTAAAGAACCCCAACTTGTAGGAGGCAAATCAGTTGACTATTTACAAAGCGTGGTGAATTCGCAGACTATGACCACCGAGGTTCGAACCCGGATCTTCCTTATTTAAATTCCCAAAACTTTTATCCCAAAGCCAAGCTACCCCCATGTGATTAATAAACTTTCTGTTTCCCAGGAAAAGCTAACTTAATAGCTCAGATGGTCAAAATAGATTGTACCTCTTTCACATGCTCAGTCACCGTTATGATTCGATTTTTTCCCCAATGTTCTCGCAAATTTTAAAATGTGTGAATAATTAGAGATTGTGTTTCATAACGCCATTACGTTTTGTTCTGTACCCTTGTTCCCAGGGAACTTTCTTCTTCCTCCCTTTCTCGAGTAAGAGAGGGGACCCTCGGTACGAGTTTTAGTTTGCTTTTTTCATTTGACTGTCAAAATTAAACAATATGCACAGTATTGGTTTGTTTTTGTGTGCGCGAAAATGGAAAGGGAAAACTGGGGTAGAGAGAAGTCCTAGTTCTCCCGCTGTCGACAAGAAGTGTTCGCTCGCACGCTAAGCAGTTCAGAGTATGAAGACGCGGACACACGATTCTACATTTTACGTTGCGCGTAGCAGGGTTGTTGCAGAGTGTGTCCAGCGATGAATTTTGTTGCATGCAACTTTGCACGCAACAAATCTGAATTTGAATCGCGCTGTAATCGGGCAACATTGCTCGCGGTAATTTTCCTTTTTTAGGTTTTTTTGTTCGAAGCCGTTTTGATTGTTGTAATGTTGCATGGTGAGCACGCCGCGCTATCACGAGAAATCTTGTCTGATTTTGTTGCACCGTGTGCGCCGCAAAAATATTGCTGCACGTAATGTTGCATAAAATGTTGCACTGTGTGTTCGCTCCTTTTAAAAGGGTTGTTTACCACTTACACAGAAAATCCGAGTTCGACTTGGACAAGTGAAACTGCAATTTCCAAAGGACTATTTCCCAAACGGATAGAAGGATAATTTTTAAAAATTCTATTTTATTTTGGAAATTTAGTTCGGAAAAGTGCTATTCCATTTACCGTCGAATCAGAACTGCCAGAGCATTTGAGTAATTGGTAAACACTCTTAATTCCGTATAGATGCGCAGATTATTGTTGCTAGCATTAGGAGACAGTTTATTGTTTACAAGAACGCACTTTATAAAATTTAGAAAGAGGAACTTTGTGGCTGCCATGGAATTCGAATTCAATACCATTGCATTGCTCTTTTCGGCGTAAGAAGGGTGGTTGATGGGCCTACGTGACTTTAAGCGATTCAGTTATTAACCAGATTGTTGTAAAACAAGACGATCTAGGAGCGTCTACTTCACTCTGCGAACAGAGCTACTGTTCCTCTAACCCGCCGAGCGAGAGAGAAAAGAGATTTACCCTCTTTTCTCTCTTGCTCGGCGGATTAGAGGAACAGCCAAAAAACCAGCTGGGGGGGGGGGGTGTCTATGTCTTCATTCAAATTAGTCTTACTGGTCTCGTGTTTGAGCAGGAAATTCAAAAGAATATCTTGCCCCAAACGAGGAAAATGAGGCTATTATGAATGAAGACATAATAATATTTAAATGGTCGCCATTTATGAAAGAGATCTATAGAGGGGTAAAGATAATGGACCCAATTAGTAGCCCTTTGGCCAGCTAGAAGATTTGACTCTTATATAAAATCTTTGTTTTTGTTGTTGTTTTGTTATTAATCTTAAGAGTACTTTTTCAAAATCTCATTCTTATTTATACTAGTAGTTGTAAAACTAGTACTATTCATTTGTTTATTTATTTTGCAGTTCGTGAGGTTTTTCAGTTTTAATTCGTTGAAAGTCTATTGCCCTGGGTTATTGGGCAAGGAATGTTTATTTTTGTGATGTGGTAAACTGAACGAAGAATTCTTCTGAAGTTTGGATAGAAAGAAAGACACAGTTAAAATATATTATTAGGACAAGGCAAGTTTTCCATTGAAGCGTTTCTTTTTTCATCTGATGCAGCTGCTGCAATTGTGAGTTGTTCTGTGTTTAGCTTAAGTGGGTCCATATTAAAATGCCACACTCGAATGTCTCTATCACAATAATTGTGGTCACAATAATTGAGATTCGGATTATACCGCAACCATTGTCTCCTTTTCAATGACGCTTGAACTTGGTCATTATTATGATTATATTTTCGTATCAAGTGCCATGGTTTTTTGGGTTAGATCATTAATGTCCATTAACGTCACACTAGCGCGTGTCCAACTATTGTTTAGAACAAATCAACATAGTTTTTTAATAAACAGTTTTAAATACAACTTATAATTTTCTTTAAATACCTTTTTAAAAACAAAACCCCCCGGCTGTCTTATTTCACTGCTCAGTTTATTTTTAAAAAAGTGTGTCTTTACAGATTGACACAGATCTAGAGACCAGATATCTTGTGAAACTTTGAAAATGATTGGTTGTTAGTTTGCATTTTGTCTATAAGAATTTCAGGGAAAATACCATTTTTTTTTTCTACAGTTGTGTAAGTTTAGCTTACTTGAGGACATCTCTGAAAAGAACGAGTCGTTCGATCAACACCGTCTCCTTGATTGGTTAATTTGTAAGGCGCCAGTCTATCGTGCGAAAGGCTCGGATTCGATTCTCGGCAGGACAAATACTCAAGGTCTTGTAATTGAAGTTAAATGTTAGTATACCTCAGTGCTTTGATAAAGTTAGATTCTGCAAACGGTCGCCAGATGAAAATGGAAGTTGTTGCCTCCTTGGAAACTTTTCTCATCATGTTTCTGCGCGCTTGAACATGTCTCATTTCATCATGTTAAAAGTCTTCGCCAAAAGTAAAGATGAGCGCCAGAAGTTGGTTATCCATGGGTTATTTACTGTTACTCTGATTAAATAGGGAAAATAAACCTGAATTCTATTTCCTGTATTAAATCTTTAAATCTTCTACCAGGAAGACAATAAAAGAGCCCACTTTCATGGGAGTGGGGGAGGGGCAAGCTGCACGGGCAGTTTAGACTTTAGTGCCCACTCTTTTCAGTGCTTACTTTCATTTCATATTGTTAGTAGTTCGATCAGTATAAATAGAGTGTTAACAATCAATAGGCAGATGAGGTAGTAATATGAAATGATAAAAGATTAATGCTTATGGGATGTGGCTGTAAAGATGAACTCAAGGGTATAAAGCTATGAAAAGGAACTCCAGAACTGATATACAGCAAAGACATGCCTATCAAAATGCATAAATGTTTATTTTTAGAACTTGACTTCCCTCAGTCAGTTAATAACAGAATCCATTCAGAGAAGCGGTCAAGAGTCCAAAAAGTTTTGAGTTTTTCAACTACTTTCACTTAATTGTATCAATGTTGATGAACACATTTTTATGTCAGTCTAAACTAACCTACTCAAAGTTTTAGCTAAGCGCATTAATTTGCTAATTTTTCCAAAACGTTGCATCGTTTTGTTATATACAGGGTTCTACAGAGTAGTAAAGTGTGACGTAAAAAATTTAATATAATTTTTAAACTTAAATGGTATTTGTTGCAATCATTCGAAAGATCAAAACCAAATGTGTGCCCTTGCAGAAAATCAAAAAATTAGTGCAATTTATCGGCGACATATTCAGCCTGGTTATAGCATCATCACACCAATTCTTCTAAACATGATTTGGTTCTTGTTAGAAACCGCGCAAGACAGTTTTAAAAGGTTTGTATGAAGCTCATCTCAAGACAAATAAAATTAGAAATTATAAAGCATGTACCATATATGCCTGATGAAATTCAACAGTTGTTGATAATGGCAATTTTTTTTCCCTGATTCAAGTTTTAAAAATTTTTTTTTTTCATTTTTATCTTGTTTTTTTTTTATAACCAAAATGATAATTTCACAAATCAAACTTTTTGACGTCATTACTGTTGGACGTTACATGTATAATGGCTTGTTATCAGTTATTTTTCGAAAACAATGTTTTAACTGTCCATAGTCTGTATATATATAGTCTTGAGAGTGCCTTCTTTGGTATTGAAAATGAGAGGTTTATTTGGCTTTCCGTGTTTATTTTAGACTATTTTTCATTGAAACCATTTGAATACTCTTAAGTGTTTGCGTTGCTTCAAACCATATTTTAAGTGTGCTAAACCAACAGGAGTTTTTACTTTAATGGTTGCGGAAACAAGGTCTACAAAGTTATCTAGTCGTTTTTCTTTAAACAATGAATTGCTTCAGTTTTTTTGTCTCTCTTATTTCCCTTACGAAACTACTTCTTTTCTCTTTTGTTTTTCAGTATCTTAAAATAATCGTTTACTTGTATTTAGTTTCTGTACTGAATTGTTAATCTAACTAAAGCTCGTGCACTTTCCTATTATACATAACACTCTTCTTTTTTATAAGAACATGAGGTTGAAAATCGCATAGAATTTAAGAACATACTGAGGCTGAGAACAATCTCGTACCCAGGGTCATTTCACCGACGTAGACGTGACGTCAGTGAAATGACCCTGGGTACGAGGTTGGGCTGAGAAAAGGTGAAGAACATTTATTTATGATGAAATAATTCATACAATGCTATTCAAAAATTTGCTGGGGATTCTTGACTAAAGTTTGCATGTAACAACTTTACATCACTGGGTTTTATTTTCCAAACTGCAGTTCTTAGGTATAGTTCTTGAGACAAAATGGCAATTAAGAAGTCATACCACATACGGTATATGTATTATTTATATTGTCTAAAATCGAAAAATTCGACATTCTTATAAGAAAAGAGTAAATATGGCTTGTGCCACTCCTTAAACTGAAAATAAACTCCTCAAATACAGTTCTTTTTTTTTCAAGGACGTCCAAAAAGCTCTTAAAACTTTTACTTCAGCTCATTACATAATATCGTTTGCAGAACAAAACGGATAAAACATTTTAGTCACTGTATTAATTTCTATCGGCCATTTTTTGCTGTTTACAATCTGCGTCGTTAAAAAGTGAATACATATTATGATAATTTTAGGTAGCAAACAAACGCAGATATATACAGTTTTAGTCAAAAGATTGACATTAACAAAGAGATGAAATTTTTAACTCCATGCAAGCCGTTTTTAAAAAGATATCATGGTCTCAAATCTGCTGTGATGAAAACTGATAATGTAAAATTGCCATTACTTTATAGAATGTTTATTTTACAAAGCACTCTCAATATAAGTTGCTTCAGTTTTTTGTAACCCCAATTGGACATATTGAAATGAAGGGAAAAATGTAAACAATACCCGCGCCCATATATTGGCGAAGATCGGTAGGAGCCGAAAGAAATGTATTGTTTGTCAATTTTTGTTGTTTAACAATTATTCCAAGATTAAGAGCGCTCGTTGGATAAAAGATGGTAAATATAGCCAACGAGGCGCGTAGCGATACTTGAAAATGACAAAAACGTTTTAATAGATTTATAACCGACATTGTTAGTTAGTTTCCATATATGGTCATTCGGTTATGAGGTGATAACCGATCAGAACGCTAGAAACGCAATATTCGAGGTTGAAAATGTAATAAATATAAATATACTAATTTTGTAACTGTTTGATTTGGTTTCTCGGTTCCAACAAAATAGAAATAGTAGTAAACGAGTCTTGCAGCAACATTTTTTTTAAAGTTGATGTTAAAAATTCACTGTTAATTCTGGAATTAATTCTAATTGAAAAACTCCTTAATTAAATTTTGTACCTAGAACTTAAGTGTTTGCATTGCATATATAAAACGTTGATTCTGACCATATTCCTATTTTATGAGCCTACATCAACAATGTTTTCTACTTTAAGAATTGCGGAAATTAGCTGCTCGCAATTGTTGTGTCGTTTTGTAAGATCAATATGTTTTCAGTGAGTCTCCATGACTTCCTTTATATAACAGCTGGTCTTTCATGTTCTCTTTTGTTTTCAATATTCAAATTAAAATTAGTTTAAACAATTTTCCTGGAAATTTTGTTCAGTTGAACAACTAACTCGATCTCGCAATTTTCTTTTATTTTAAAAGCGACCATTTGTGCGTAAGTATATTGGCGTTGCAGTAACACAAGAAGGATTATATATATATATATATATATATATATATAACGAAATGTTCGGGTAATGGAAGGGGGGGGGTAGAAACGTTTTTTTGTGGACCTCCAAAGGACATGACTTCATTTTATTACAACTTTCATGCAGTTTCATGTCTTCAGTACTCAGTAAAAGTTACAAATCTCTGTGTACAAATATCTATGGACTTTTTGCTGGACTGATAAATTAGATTTTACTCTAATTACTTATTGAGATTGTTTTAGAAGTAAATAATAGTGCATCTAAATATGTTTTGATAGTCATTTTCCATCATAAACTTTTTTTTATTACTTTAATAATCAAGTGGACCTTTATGACCGTTGGGATGGGGGTGGGGGATGTGCACCCACTGCACCCCCCCTGAATACAGGCCTGAGAACCAAAATTGTTTTGCTTTTAAGGCCTATTGCGGAACTAGCTACCTAGACACATGTCCATTCCAAATATTGTTTTTTGTAGTTTTTTGCTAATTATAACCCACGATAATGCGGTCTTCATAACTTCCCTTATAAAACTTAAGTTTCATTTCAATATTAAATTAAAAATCTTTTACATGAATTTTCTATAGATATATTCAGCTAAATTGTTTTTGCGCTTTGTTGATTAAAGTTTTCAGTCGAGTATTTATGAAATAAAATGTTTCATCTGATGGACACTGTAATATTGTATAAATACTCCGAGGTAAATGTATTTCATATTCGATTCAACTGAGCGTTTTATCATTAAACGTTTCTTTTAGAGGGATGTTTGATGCCGTTTTGTTTCCACAGAAAACGCGATACTTTCTCGCAGCTACTTTGCCAATGTTTGCCTTTGAAGAGAAGGAAAACTGTAGTATACAGTATTTATCAAACATCAAAGGTGGAACAAAACATTTGAACACACACTCTTCCTAAGAATAAAAACAGATATAGCTGCGAGAAAATATCTTCATCAATATTGATCTTAAATTACAAGTTTTCCAGTCTATTTTGCTTTGTTATATAATTTGTATTTCCGTCTATTCAAGTATGTATAAGTGCCAGCCCCGATTATCCAGATGTAAAACCTGCAACAGATAGCATGAACTATAACAGCTTTTGCTCCATAAAGTGTGATACCTTCGTGATACCCCTTCTTTATTATCATCATTTGTACTCGACTAATATGCACAAATTGAAGCAACTACTAATTATCCATTCCTTAAGTCTTTTTTATTTAGCGGTTTTTAATTCTTGAGCTGTATATATTATCGGAGAGCGTTTTCTGGGTTTTGAAAAAGTGTTGCAAGGCGATATTTGTGTTTACAACTTTACTTATTATTTGATCCTGGCCGGACCGTAAGTCAACCAAATAACATTGTTATAAAAATGAGTGCATAAGACGTTGACAAACAACAAGAATAAATGTAAGTAACTATAAGTAATTTATTGATCGTGTTTGAATATGCTATAGCTGATATACACTATTCTAGCAGACATGTACTCATTTATAGTTGATAGATCTGAAACTTTTCTACTATTATAATTGATCTTCCTTTTAAGAATTGCAAGTTTAGTCGGCCAGAAATAGAAAAAACAAGCTTTGTACCGAATTACAGAAAGCAGGTGTTATGAGCTACCCTTAGGCATTATATTTAGATACCTACTCGCTTATTTCGGGCTGATTGCGTGCACCCAACTTGCAATCAGTAATCGAGCAAAGACAACATAATGAAAACCAAATATCTCAGGTAATGCATCTGAAATACTCGTTAGCCCATAACTTGGGTGTTAAGATCTGTAATCGCTTTTTTAATTGTTGACATTAAAGAACAAACGATCTAATCGCTACATGTAGTTTTTTAGTTTCAGACACGGAGGCAGCAGCTTATTGCTAATCTCAAATCGTTAATGGTCTCCCGCCAATAATAGCCGCCTGTAATTCTCTGCATTTAGAACCGTGAAAGGTGCTGTCAACAAATTTAGGTATATGTAATTTCAGCTTGCTTCAAGTCTATACTTGTTATTAGTTGCCGGAATATTTTTCTAAAGGAAAACAATTATAGTATTATGTTTTGTCGTGCGAGCTCTACAAGTACAATAATAAGATTTATATTTGAAAATGGTCATCCAAGCATATTTAGAAGCAATTTTATTTATTTCCCTGTAAATGAATTAGAATACAATCTAAGTTGTCGATCCAACAAAAACATCAAAAAGTCCAAAGTTATTTTTACACAGAACTTGGCAATTTTTTTACTTTCCTGAAATTAAATACGACAACTACGTCATGGCTGGAAGGGAGGAGGATACTAGTGTTCACTCCCCTTCACGGTCCACCTCCAATCAAAATTTCTCCGTGCGCTGCCCGTTTGTCAGAGTAAAAGTCACTATCTTGGCAGTGAAAAAGTGTAAACAATCGAAACATCAATTCCTTACACAACTCATTCAGAGACGATCAGGTAACTTAAATAAACAAAGCATTTCGGACATTTTTTGTCTACTATACAATATTTGTTCTTGAGGAGATTGAAAAGGTCTGTCCTGAGTAGCAAGAATCCGCATTCCTTCAAAACCACGGCGTTTTTATGCGATTCCGGTGCACGCACGGCGTGCCGCGAGTGATACAGAATCTTTCTCGAATACGTTTCAGAAGGTGTCTCAGATAGACACGTTCTTCTAGAGACTAGAAGCACAAATTCTATGTCATGCCTTTCACACTATTTGAATTTGATTTTGATTCGAGTTCAGGGAGCTTGTTTTTTTATTAATTTCCGCCGAGTCCGCCATGTAGAAAAGTGTTTTAAAATATTTTTTTTTAATTTGTGCATTTTGACTAAATTTTTTTTGGACGATGAAACATTGCTTTGTTTAAAGTAGGAAATCAATTTTTGGCGTAATAACGAGCATTACATGTGTATTTTAAGACGTAATAAATATACTGTACTGGCTCTGTTAAAATGTTGTCAATCTCTTGTTCATTGCTTGGTTTTATAAAATTTTTGAGCCTTCTCTTAACCTGAAAACTCTTCAAAATCTGCTTTAGTTTTAGTAGGAGCTGACTCTAAAATCTCCTTCACTTTAACACAGCATTCAAAACAACTGCTGTAGAATGGATAAATAACTAATTAATTTTTTTCGTGTTATTTTCTAATGGTTATTTGATATATTATCATCCGTCGTAAGACAAAAAAGGTGCAAACAATGTGATGTAGTGCTCTATATATCGACTTATCAATCAGTGCACGATATTATCTAAGTTCCTTAATATACCTTTTTCAAAAACTATAAGTCAGATCGTGCAATTGCTACTCATATTGTCATTAACAAACTTGCATAAAAACGTAGCTTTTTCTTTATTTCTTATTCTTCAGCTCCGACCTAAATGGACTTGTATAAGTGTTTTGGTGTTCTGAACACAACCGCTGCATATTGTCTTCCAATAAATTTCGTAAAAAAACTAAAATGCCTATCTATTACAGCAACACACTCTTCTCTTTTTATAAGGATATATACTTCATATGGAGGCTGAAATTGGCCAGGGCGCAGTTGTTCAGCTAACCCTGGGATTCAAACAAGAATTTCTTCTCATAGGTAAACGGTTATTTACGAATACTGGTCGGATCTTTCTAGGACAAGTCTTGTTAATCCCAAAATTACAGCTAAAATTTCTCCTTGTAATTTTGAAAATAAGATCATGGTTTAAACATTTAACCCTGAGTTAGTGCTAACCGACTTTTGAACAACTGGGCCCAGATTTTTGAAAGAATTAGTATGTTGAGTCTAAGATTTTGATAAGAATATAATTTTGCATGTTTGAAAAAATATTTACTAATTACATGCAAAATGCAATAGTACTCTAACCCCAATAACCCCAAATGGCAAAGCCAGTATACAGACCTATTATTATCTTTAAAGTTCTTCGATACCACAGTCAATTTAAAAACTGAAAATTATTCCGTATCACCGATATTCCCAAAACTAAGAATATTCGCAAGAATATTTTCAGACTAAAATCGGCCACAAAATAAGAATATCTAGCCTTTGTCCGAAATATACTATTCTTACAAGAAAGTGTGAATTGTTAATTCACTATTAGTAAATATATGTTTAGGGTTGTGCAGCAAAGTCTATATTGAGCGATATTATTCTATAGCGGCCTGCAAATTCAATTGTTTGTGTCATCTGGTGGTCATAAAAATAAAATCAATATACAGTATTTCAGTTCCAATGGCCGCGATGTCACGTTTCAATGATACCGTTTTCATTCAAAAGTTGGTTGTGACTACTTCCTAACCCCGTTGTCAGGTAACTGAACGCTAACATATAATATAAGAAAAGTAATCATTCGGTGCTGCTAAAAACAAGCTATAGTATATATTTATTTTATGTTGCTAATATGAAGGCCATATACCAGATATACTTGATATATGGTGCACTGCTGTTAAACTCTTGTAATTTGAAGAAAAGTTGTTTGAGTGGACTTGTTATGAGCTTATGCGTAGATTAATGTAATAACGCCCTGGGAACCCCTACCGTTACCATCTACAGGCCCGTAATATTAATTGTTTAACAGCATGTTCATCTATATTTTATTACTTCTTACACAATGTTTAAATCTTTCCAATAAACGTAAATGTTTGATTTTTGCTAAGGGGGTTCGCAAAAGGGGGAATCGCCAAAAAAGAGGGGTTCACCCGAACCCCCAAAAAGCCCCCTGGCTACGGGCCTGATCTACATAACGTTGTCCGGCTGCGTTACCAGCGTAGTTGGTCCTTGTGGTGTAGTGGTTAACACGTCGGAGTAGTACCAAAGATGTGGGGTTCGATTACGCCAAGGGCTATATATGATATTTTTCTCTTATTTCTTGTTATGAGCTTTGCACGGTCGTGGTTAGAATCCTTTGTTCTAGGTGTGAGGTTTCATTACTGGCATTAGTCTATTGACCGTTCGCTTATTTACATCTTAAAACCTTTTGTTATTTGTTCACGGCCAACTTCAATATGGAAAAGAAGAACAAATAAAGTCGACGAAAAGTTTCGTAATCAGTCGAGTCTTTCGTTCTTGTTATGCTGGATGTACTTGAATCGCATGGGTGGGTAGGAATGGGTCCTGTATGAGACCCACTAACCATGCAGAGCTCAGAATTCAGCTGAATTTTGCCACGCTAACCTTGATTGAATAAAACGCGCGAGCTTTGCTCAGAGGTCCCGGGTTCAACACCCTGCTCTGTTCAGTTTAACAATTGTGTTATCTTAAGTTTCTGCAATTCTCACTCATCTTTTCATCCTTTTTGAGATCGTAAGTACAAGCGTCTCCCGGGAGCTAAACCAGCAAGGCTTTAGTGTCCCGTCTGGGATAGTCAAAGACCGCTTGTCATCTGCTGAAAACGCAGTACAGAAACTGCATGGAGATATGGCCACTTAGCTCATAAAGGATTTTAGCTGATACGTAAATAAACTCCCGAACTTTCCCCTATCATACTGTATACATTGTCCAGAAACTAAGTACTACCGATTCTATTTTACGCGAGTAGCAACTCCTGTTTTCCTTAGCATATAAATAATCTTCAACAAACTGGACTGTGTCATGAAAACTGATACCCATACGTTTTGATTCATTACCTGGTTATCCTTGAATAAACCGCCATTGAGCCATTTACTCATCACAACGACAAAAGTTACCAATACAACCCATATATCTTCGATAATTTATTCCTTCGCATAGTCGACTTACGTAGAATGCACTGTTTTTTAGTGGCAGTACTGAGTGGTGGTTGTGACCCCTTCTCTTCCTTCTCCGGGAATTTGCATCAGTTAAGCAATTAAAACTAAAATTTCTTTGATCGTCATTTTAGATGGTAAAGAAATGGCATTTTAAGCAATAAGCTTTCTTCCAAGCAATTCTTTATCACAGAACGAGAGCTAGTGCTTTTATGTTCAAGCCCTTGGCGATATTAGAACACTGATTTTAACGACGTGTATTATTTCACAAACAGTATAACTACTTCAACTCTACATTTATCAACTCAAGTATTTTCAAAGATTAATTTATCCAAACTACAAGTTTCAATTCCTCAAAAGCAGTTTTAAAATCACTTACGAAACACACTCTGCCACATACGTTCGTGCATACGCAATCTATCATTGAATTAATGAAAGATAAAACGCAGTTGATAATGACGCAATAATTGAAATGCGTCATAAGGTTGGTTGCTCAATTACAATTTCTTTTCACTAATGGTATCAAATGACTTTTTTTAAAAAGCCAGTCTACACTGAAAAAATACGTTTATTGCAAAATAATATTGTGCGAATATAGCCATTCAATATATTTCCATATTGTTCGTAAAAGTTCATGTATCGATACCACGTGACACACATCACGTGACAGATTTATTAAGTAGGCGGATGGACCGATTGTATTCATATGAGTGGGTTTGATTTCCTGGTTGTTCGAGAGTTCATGTCTTTTAAAACACCCTGAAAATTTTAAGTCGTGAGATCATTTCCTCTTCATTGTAATACTGATGGATTTCAATCGATGGTCATTTCTTGCAGATGTGGTCTGATACGTGTAAGAAAGCAGTCTGATCAATCATGGCGCACAAACGACAACGCCGAGCTTTTTCGTCGTGTGTCAATCTTCCGTTAAGATTAATTGTTACGATTTTCGTTTTTGTCCAGCTTTCTATGAACGTTAACGTGGAAGGTAAAATTTATAAATCGATTCAATGGATCTCGACCAACCCAAGGTAAGTTGGTATAAATGTGTGTTTTGCCTGCATGCTCTCAAACTTCTGTATCCAGTTTGTTGTAAACATTTTTTCTGATTATTAAGATGTATTTTTATAAAGTCTATGCTAAAGTGATGTTTAACTAGTTTCACAAGCGAAGGAAGTCCTTTTCCTATAAGTTTTTAGTAAATATTTATTTATCGATTTTTACAACAGTTATCCATGAAAAGCAATACGAAAGATGATGGTGGTTTGGTGTTACGATATCCTTCTCCTGACTTGGGTCTGTTTTTCTCAGAACTTCGTATCTAACTTTACTCGGTCGCATTTCAATCTCCCCTTTTTATTTTTAAGTGACAGAACTAAATTTTTTATTAGATAGAACTGGGTTTTAGAACTTCTTCTGTTTGTATTGATGTTGTAGAGTTAAGTCTGAATCATCCTTTGGCGAATTGGGATTGTGAAATGTAGAACGGCGGTTACATAAATGGAAATTTTATTTCGCAAAAAAATTTTAATTATTTTTACTCTGACCCGTTAGATGTAGATTTTTTAAAGAAATAGCTCTGCAAGTGGTCACGTATTTTGAATTTTCTTTATACAATATTTTAGTATTGGTTTCCAAATTATTTACAGCTACCGTTCTTCATCGTCAAGGAAACATTTTTCACAAAACAAAAAAAATGTTTTAGTATTTTAATTGTCGTAGATGCATGTTTTTAGACCATCGTTACTGGTGAATTTTTACGATTTTTTCGTTGTTAGGAAAGAAATCATCAAGATTCTTGACGTTGATTAGTTGAGTTTGTGGTTTTTTATTCTCGTTGACATTGTTATATTAGCTTCAACCAACCATTAAATAGTTGACAATCCACCATTTAGACTGGACGCTCTCCATGCATTTCAATGTAAAATTTCCTTATTCTGGTCTACTATTGTTTTCTGTATTCATACAAAATAAGCCATACGCGAGACGCTAACTTAACTAGCTAGTTTTACGTCAATTACGCTATCAAAATGTATGCATGAATAAGTAGGCCCCAATACGTAAATTACCCCCACTGCAACAAGATATTTTAAATGAGTATTGTTTTTAAACTTTATTGATGGAAGTTATAGCCAACAAATTCATACATTTAATACAACTCATTAAAGATTTAAAACTGTAAGTTGCATTTACTTCCAAAACAATGCGATAATTTGAATTCCTTTTTAAAATTCTTATTTGTTGTATCTAGGAGCAGTGTAAAAGCATTTGGTGAGAAAACAATATAGCAAATGAGTGTACCATTTATAAGTGCCAAGATATAAGATTGGAATTTATTTTGTGCCAGCATCTTTTGGTGCAATTCATTGTATAGTGTTTTCCAGAGTATTGATTAAATTCACATTGTGCTGCATGTCCTAGCTGGTTTACAGATCTCCTGCAATTAACTTTCTAATGGTTAGTAGGAAAAATGTGGTAATATTTTCGTATTGGTGCCTACTGTTGTTTAATCATACAAACTAACCCTTACCCAATCCTTATAATATACGTGATGAATTGCATGCATAAATAAATAGGTCCTGATACAGAAATTATGTCAAAATGTGGTATTTATCAAACAAAGTTTATAAAATTTATAGGTAGTTTTAGTGCTACTTATCAACTCAAAAAATTTAATCATAAATAGAGTTATTTTATGTGCTTTTTTTAAGAACCTTAATTGTTCTTAATTTTTTGGTGATTTCAAGCCCAAATTATTCTTAATTTTCTTATTTTTAGCAGCTGAAACTGAAGAACAACATTTCATATAAAGATAGATACTGTAGTACTTTTTTTGACAAGAACATTTTTCTGAAAATAATGATAATTTATTCAGTAATTGTTTATCCTGTATATGGGCCACATAATTATAATTAGTTTTTGGTCGTGTAAGAGCAGAATGTTATCATTACATATAACTGTTGAGAGTGTTTGTTGTTGTTTTCTAATTTAATTGTAGATTACTAAATTAATTTTAGATCAAGTTTGTCTTTTTTCTAGCATTGAGCAACATGAAAACCTTCATTACAATAGAACATCCTATGGCTTAGCAATGGCTGGAAAATGAACAAAATTTGATTGGCTGACTGCTCCAGAATTCCAAATGACTAAAACACAAAAAATTTCAATGTGGGATCACTGTGTAGAATGCACAAAAGCCTTACTTTTACATGACATTACAGTTTACATTTGCATAATTTTCATTATGATTTGGCTCCTCATCTTGTGTATGTATACAATGATGTTTGTAGTGCAAACATGATTGGAAAATTATAGCAATTCTTTTTTTAATGTTTCAAATTATGGAATCTCTCCTAAACAAATTAAGCCATATGCTCCTATCAAATAATCTAAGTATTTTGCTGAAATTTGATGCTAATACTTTCAAAACATCTAAGATATTCAGGTTCTGGCGTAATAGTTTTTTTTTCAGCACTTCTGCAATGATACAAGATTGTTTAATACTTCCTGCAGTCTGTGAACCACTGACTGGATTTTTGTTAGGAAGTGTTTGACAACATTGGAGTTATTTCTCAAATTACTGTCTTAAGTTACAAAAGATCCTGAAAGATCTTGACCACAATTCACAGGACGTGCCAAGGCACACAGGAAATTTACATGTATTCTAAGGGTCAAGTAGCAATGTCAAGAGAAATTTAAGCTGTCTGACAATAGATATTTAAAATTTTATATTTATTAGTCTAATAAAAAAAAGATGAAATTGACATTCCTGTTGTATAATTTGCCTGATTTCATATGAAAATTTAGAGATCGGTTAGATCTGTGGTTATTCGACCCAGATGATAGCTAGAAGTAGAAGATGTGCAATATAGGAGAATGATTTTAGAATGAATTTTTTATATATTGCATAAAGTTAAACATTACAGTATGCAATTGTTATTGTATCTAATTATAAATAAATTTTATTTCATTTTCAAATAATTATTATAGTTTATTTGGTTTATGACTTTCTGAATTGACCTACACTTTGGAATATGTGTTTTTTCTATTTTAAACTAATTTAAAATTGAGTTTCATTGCCAATTATCAATAAAACCTACAGTACACACAAAGCAACTCATTTGTATACATATGGGTTGTGCAGTATGTGATTTTGCCAGCAAGAATAATTGATAATAAAAATGTAAACTATACGCTACATATAAAAGAGAGAATACTTACTGATATTTGAACGTTAATCCTTTCTCAGAGTAAAAACTAGTTTACTGCTAGTTAAGATTTCTCAGCCTGGGTGGTAAGGTGCCAGCCTATAGTGCAAGAGGCAGAGACTTTATTTCTGGCCAAATCAGCACTCTGGTTCTTAAGTACGTAATTGAGGAGAAGGTTCTTCTTTGCTCTAATGCCTGCAAATGTTTGAGTTTCTTGCATCATCTCAGATGAGGATGTTAACCCTCTGACTACTGGGAGGTTTTGCCATTTTGAACAATTTTTTGTATGAAAATGATCATTTGGCTTTCTCTAACCCATATAAGGCATTGCCATGGAAACATCCCACGTTGTGTAGTGCCCAGGGATCGTGT